>JAQISU010000270.1:3362500-3655000 GCA_029339505.1 Unio delphinus | reverse complement strand
TCAAATATATTTTGTGTAGTGTATTCAATGATATTTTATATTAAACTATTATATTGCTTTTCCTTTAGTTGTACTCAAGAAAAATATATTTCCTTAAATTGGCATCAGGTATAATCCTTAATTAGGAATATTCGTGGTCAACATCTAGAGCGTGTTGTGTCGATTCTAACAGTGAGAAAATAAATATATAATCATTATGTTAGGTCAGGTTATTCCAGTATTTAATTTCATTCTTACATGGACCATTAATAAACAAGAGACTTAAAGATTTTAGAATAGTAACTGAGACTCAATACTTTTAAATAGCTATTTTTCTCTTCATCTCACTGTCACTAGACCAGCTACTACTTTCAAAGTAAAAATGTGTTTTCAAAGCAGAATCATTGTGATTCTGATAAGTATGCAATTTATATTCAAACGTTTGTACTCATTACTAATGTTTTTGATGCAAAGTGTTCTTGCAGAATGTTTCAGAAACGAAGCAATACGCATTTGTTTTACTACTATAAAAAGTCATTGTTTTGTTTCTCCCTGAGTCCTATTGCACTTATTCATATGATGAGTGAATGGGCAATTATGATTCTTCTAATTTTGCTTGTATACGTATCACACTATTAGTTAATCAAAATAATGTTGCATGTTAAAAAGTTTAGATAAGTTTCTATAAATCATATTTTTGCATATGTGTTGCACATACCATGAATATAAACATTATATGGAATTGTACAACCAATGTCATCACCATAAATACAGTGCACGGAATAGCACATATTGTCAATATGAGGGTACTGTAAGCGAATGAAAACCTTCGTCCCTAGTAAGTAACTTTACAGCGATACATGGAAAATTGTTTAAAATTGTTTTAGTGTGGGTTTGGTAACTTGCACATGATATTCAATTACATCAGAGACGTCAACCCCGTGTTATGCTGGTATTTTATAAGAAGGTGTTGATTATCAATATCTCAATATGAACCTGACACAAGTGCACATTCAAATCATCAATTCTTCGAATTCGTTTCATTTGTCACTGGCCTTGGTGCATCCTACATGATATTGATATGAAAATAGATTCGAAACTTGACTTAATTGAAAGTAGATATGAATCTTGACTTGGGCACATTATTCAGCTGTCCTTTTTATGTTGTACTGATGTTTTTTTCCAACATTTCAATAAGCCTTTATGAATTTTATCTTTGACAACTCTGGTGTATTTGTTGTTCGTGATTTTTCAGGCCATGAATTATGGAGGCTTTCATCGTCCTAAAAAGGAAGGAAGCACAACTTAATATCTAGACATCGATGGGAATCCTATCGCATGCAGTGTGATACAAATAACGTTGAATAACTTCACAATATGCTACAAAGCGAACAAATAATGCTCTTCCAGCAAGTTGTATATCAGATAGAGGTTGATTAAAAATGTAGATTGTTTTGAATGATACTGAATATAACTTGGAATAAATAATAGAGTACTATTCTGATGAAATTAGTAATCCTGCGTTTGAAAATATTATATTAGCCATTACTACTTACTAAAACGTCAATGTTTAAACATGAGAAGACATATTTTCCTACGATGTTACAAATAATTCTATGTTATTATGTTGAGACTTGGCGGTTGATTTATTTGATGTATTTAGGTATTGCATTTTCAGAATCCAGTAATTAACTTGTGATCACCGTATGTGCATGGCTTAGTATTTACACTTTAGATGTGAAATTAAAAAAGTGTCAAACTGCCACAGACATCGATCACTTTGAAAAACTGCATTTAATACAATTTAAGTAAAGAATGCTGCTTTGTAAAGTATTCTCACTTTATTTTTGTCAACATCTTCGTCATCAGAAAAAAATTCAGACACTAACGAATCTTTAATTTATTCCCCCTGCGATTGTCCAGCATGATCCCGAATGAATAAACAATTTACACATTGAATGTCCAGCATCAGCCGTTAGGTAGCAAGTATGTTCCCTTTTTCTACTAATATCACAACTAAAGTGGCATATATGTCAGCTTTTGTTGACCAGGACAATGCTTAATTTGGAACTAACTAACTTTTTGAGCACCTTGTATTGTGCTTAATTTGGAACTTAGTTCCTATTGCCTGTATAATTAGCAACATATACCTTTTTGACTTTTACTCCAAGGCTACTAGTGCAGTAACTGATCAATATTCAGTTGGAGACTGGTTTAAGACAACAGTTGGAGTTCGTCAATGTTGTCCCTTGTTATCCATGCTTTTCAGCAACTACTTAGAGCGCATCATGAGTGAAGCCCTACAAAACCACTTTGGGACAGTCAGCATTGAAGAGCATAACATCACCAGCATACGCTTCGCATACAACATTGATGGGTTGGCAGGCAAGGAATATGAGCTTGTCACCTTATTGAAGAACATGCATGAAACATCTTCCTGCTTTCACATGGATATACGCGCCGAGAACACAAAAGCTGATGACCAATAGTGGCGAAAAAATCTCAACCGATAACAAAGTGAGAGGACAAGAACTTGAAACAATGTTCCAATTCAAATGTCCTGGTTCCATAATCACCGAAGAGGGGTCAAGAGCAGATGTTGTTGTCAGGAGCAGTACAAACAACGACAGCTATTTCAAAGCTAAGATCCATCTGGGGAGACAAGATTTGTTTGTCTCAAACCTAAAGCTAGTCTTTTGAGAGCATTAGTCATCTCGATATTTCTGTATTCATTTGAGGCCTGGACCCTGACAGCAAATTTACAACGAAGACTCAATCGAGGCCCATCAAATGAGATTCTACAGAACCATCCTTGGCCTCTATTACATGAACCACATCGCAAATGAAGAAGTGCGTAACACCATCAGGCACAAGGTAGGCCAATATGAAGACCACCTCAAAACTGCCAAAACGAGAAATCAGAAATGGTAAGGGCATATCACTAGAACCAACATTCGATCCACAACATTACTGCAGGGCAGTGTCCTAGGTGGCAGAAGAAGAGGTAGATAGAGTAAAAGTGGACTAACAACATCACAGAATGGACAAAGAAAAGTTTTGCGGATACACAGAAATTGGCACATGATCGCAACAAGTGGAGGGAACTGTTCAGATGTTCAGCAGCACGGTGCCTCAACGACCACACTAGGTCAAGAGACTGATGATGTCGATGACCTTTTTGAACTAGCATATGGAACGCATCAATGCGCTGTGTACACACGTATATAAATATATATATATGTATATATATATATATATATATATATATATATATATATATATATATATATATATATATATATATATATATATATAATATATATATATATAATGTTTCCTTAAATCTTTTAGTATATGTTTCTAACGCGTTTTTTATTAAGGTGATACGTTTTTGAATGTGAAAAGTGTACTTTGTCAGAGGCCAAATGCTTCAGATTCTGCACACGATAGGTGTGGGACAAGATACAAAGTCTATTAGTCGTTTGATGAAATGTAATGCCCTGTTCATTTCAGCTGTTGCAACAACAAATTAAAGCTTCCTTCATAGATGAACTTCTATTCTCCAATCAGTTGTTTGTTCAAAACGATTATTGCTATTTTATGAATGGATACTTTCAGATACAAATATTCCATACTTAATAATGAGTTTTGGCAAATAACTACGTAATTCAATAAGCGATCGTTCCAATAAATTCGGTATCATTTACAATTCATAAATATCACATAATATTTTATTACATAATGCCCTTAATGACTAATTCGTTCCATGTTAGTAAAATATCCACAGGTAAAGGTATCAGTGGTAGTAGTGGTTATGGTTTAAGTAGTGAGGATAATAGTAGTATAATGCGTTGTCGTAGGAGAATGACATAGCAAAATTCAAAAGTCGAAGTAATAGGACTAGCAAAAAACATGATATTGTCAATCCTTATTACATAATAATCCTGGTTATCCGATTTAATCTGATTAATCTAGCTCCGAAATCGAAATCAAATTGCATAGTAAAAATCCGATCGTCTATGTCTCGGACGCATTAGCATGTCAGTTTGATATGGACTTTGATATTTCTAAACAATCTAGCAACACATAGGTTACGTATATAGGTTAAACTCAGCCAACATTATCATGATGTAGCCACAATTTTAGTAGTTGTATACGAACAGAATGTGTATCAGTAATAACAATAGTTTTCACTAGTAGTATATTTCCTAGTAGTATTAAGAGTAGTAGTAAAACACACTTATGTGTCATATCAGTATTGTTGGTAATGACGTAATGCTTATTCATTAAACGTTATAATTTGGTCATCGCATGCTTAATATATAACATGAAAACGTAGAAAAGGTAGATAATGACCTGAGATCAATACCAGCTACCAAAGGAATTGACGATACTCACACTGTTTATTATTTACTTTCTTTCCTCTATTGCAAAGACGATTGGTCCAGAGAGGCCGAGTGGTCTAAAGTGATGTCCGTTACGGATCACTGCCATCTCACCTTTGTCTGCGTGAGTTCGAGTCTAAGATTCGGCTAATGTAGTTAAGTGAGAAAGCTAGCCATTAGCTTCTCGTCGGTTGGTGGATCTTTCCGGGGTTTTCCGGGTTCTTCCTCCACCAATAATACTGGCCGCCATGTATAGCCTATACTGTGCTGAAAAATGGCGTTAAACCATAAAAAAGACAATTCAGTGCTTCAATTTGCAGATCGGCTAAGAAAAATTAAAATGCACGAAATGATAAAAATCATTTTAAAAGCTGTGATATTTCAATATACAGTAAACGAAATGTCGAAGCATTCGGGAATATTTGTTAATCAAATTATGTGGTATATATACTTGAGACAGGCACATAGAAACGAGACAGAGATAACTAGAATTATACACCAATGAGAACGAATAATACTATACCTGGATTCGACAGCTAAATACTTGAGAATAATAAGTGTAATTAATAAACAAATAAACTGGGTTTTTTCGAATAATGCATTTTTGGCTGTTAAAAAAAACTGTTACCTTGTACAATTCTCCATAATTAGGACAATATACCTAGAAATGACTGAGTAAATAAATAAGAAATAATTAATATGAGCAGCAGAGTAGGGCAAACAGACTAAAGTTTTATAGGCGTCGATTCGATAAACCAAGGATTCCTCGTAAAAATGTTTCATAGAAGTGTCGATTCGGCAAACTGAGGCTTTCTCGAAATTGCTTAATAGAAGCGTCCATTTGGCAAAACAAACGACGTCGTTGTCACTCACCCCCTCTGTTGCTATGTGTTAACAATTTTTTTTAAGATGAAAATCATTTATGATCTCACAAACAAAATGATTTGTAAAACCTCACCTCGTAAATCAATTAGATTATTGGACTGGTCAGTGAGTCTGAAATTAATTCTCGTTAATGAATTATTATGACATCGCATATAAACTTGATTAGTTGGATCCTCCATTATTAGAAACCCTGGAGGAGGGGTTGGTGCAAATGAATATAAAATATATCCTTGTTGAGCTTGATTTGATCGCTCTAGATTTATTTGATAGCTTCCTTCGATAACACTACATACTAAATTCAATGCTATCACCGAGGATATATTTACGTTGAACGGAGGAATATGCCTACCACCGCCGTCTGGGGAGTTAGTATATTTGAGAATTGTTGTTTGTGGTTGTGTCATTTTTTCCATGCGCTGTGGATTCTTTTGAAACCAACGTCAATGGCATCATTGAGAGATTTTGTAGTTCAAAGATATTATATCCGTGTAGTTTGAATGTGGAAATATCTTCTACGCGTATATTATATATTGTCGCAAACTCTGTTCTCGTTTTAGGATTAAAGTCACCAAATACCACTTGAATAATTTGCAAATGAAATGCTTCCATGTCGTTGATGATTTTGTTACATGTTTCTACGACGCTGATAAATTCATCTCGGGTGAGAGCACCGGATTTAAGAGATATTAACAACAGCGAAACATCATTATTCATCGCTGTGAAATTTTCAGTAATTTCATCTTGTCGAGTTGTGTAGTATCTTCTATTAATGCGATCTTCTATCATTCCAGTGAAAAAAAATCAACTTGGTGTTTTCGTTATAACTTTTTACTGGATTATCAGGTTTTATGTTATAGGTAATATAATCAGACTTTTTAGGTTCGGGTGTATTAACAGTTTCTTCTTGTCGAGGTTGATTTTCAGGCCAACCCAGTATTGTTCTTATAGATATCTATGACATATCCGGGTTAGTTTATTTAGATAGCAGATGATAATGTTGGATCGTGAACCGTTATAGCGATTTTCGATTATCTTCCAATAATGGATGTTTTTCTGCGTTGTAATTCATTATTGATTTGTTCGATTTGGTATGACCCTGATGGTAGCGAAACAACGTTCCAGTCTGGAGTTCCATCGGGTTTATTCTTACTCGCAAACACCAGGGAATTATTCGGTTGTTGACCGCCAAATGCTACCGACCTAATGTTAGGCCAACTGTGATACACTCATAATTTTGCTAGCGCTATTTCCTTCACGGGATTCGGAGTAAGGGAATTCACACTGAATTCAGGATTAGTTGATGTTATTGAGATCATGCTGGTTTTCACCAGTGTGGTATTTTCCGCTATTCGGTTCGGTATTTTTTACTATTCGTTGAAGTAGTTCCTGCGGTGTTGTCATTGTTAATATTATTGTCCTGCTCTAATTTCGACATCGCGGAATCATAAATACGTACCATCGCCGAAAACACACTATCGCATATTAATGTGTTATCGAGCGACGATGATATCATTGAAGATAATTGCAAATGCGCTTTTGACACAGCATGGAACTTAACTATGTAATCTTGCGGTTTACGCTGGCTGCATGATGATATTGTTTTTGTTATTATCGAGATTATTCCTGCGATTGTTGTCGCCACAGATGTGCAAATTGGAAGAGCTATCGGGGCGATCATTGTCACCGAGGAGAGTATAATACCGGCTCCGGTTATTACACAACTCACCGAGTATACGTTAACATCAACTGCGGAGATTCTTCGTTGGCATTTTTTATTTTCCTCTGGTACTCCTCGGCGAGAGTTTTGGGTTTAGTTTGAAATTCTCTGACCTGATCATAGCGGTATTGAGGTACTGAAGGTATCGTCGGTGATATCATTTAATTTTCAAATCTTTTACGATTTCAATTAATATGTTAGTGGATGGTGTCCACGCAAATGATCCATGTTGAATCGTGTATACTACGTTGTTGGTTCTCTCATGAGGGATATTTGTTTTTTCAAGTATTTGTATCATCTTCGGCAAATCATCCTTGATAATATCGTTGGTTGTTTAAATATCTTCGCGAATAACTTCTATTCGCCGATTAATTGCGGGTATTTTAGTATGGATTTTTTTAATATCCGGGAGTTTTATGTCGAGTTTATCAAATGTGGTTCCAAGAAATTCATATACGATGTTTTTACGAAAAATTGAAAACTGTATTATATGTTCTTCATATTTGGATTGAAGTGTTGCAAATTCTAACATAGTTGTTTTTATCTCTGTGAGCTTCGGTGTGGTCACCGGTAGATTACCAAGGAAATCTAATAGAGGCTTGACAATATTGTTAATTATATCTCTTGCTGATTTAGAAAATTGATCGAATTTGGTTATATTGTTGTCATATTCATCGCGTAGTTTATTAAATAATTTTATCGCTGATAAATAATTATCACCGAGTGTTGCAAAGTTATTTGTGAGCGTTGAAACAAGTACGTCTGGTTTGAGTTTACCCTAATTGGAAAACAACGCAATAGTATCTTCTACTGCGTCGCGTCGTTAAACTAAAATATCATACGGGGAAATATTACTAGTTTTCAATTTACCCTGACGATCTTGAAATACAACTATTTCATTGGGATCAACACTTCGTAAGTTCAACATCTCAGCTATTTCGTCTTCGATTATTGTTTTTATATCACTGGTTGCAGTGCCATCGGCATCGGGTTTCTTCAGCGTTGATAAAGGTCTTCCCCAAATATCAATCATGTTATTCTATATAATTTCTCTCTAAAATGCCATTACTAGTATATTCATTTACAACCCAGTGACGTGGTTTTCCAGATGATGAAATAGCGTCAAGGACATTTAATACTTCGTTGCCGCATATTGGTGGGCCATTCATTTGTTGTGTTGGTAGCGTTGAGTACCAACGAGGGGTGTTTAAGCGGTTTATATAACGCCTAAATTCTTTAGTTGGCGTTAGCCCGTATGAATGGAAATGAACAATCACACGGTGCTGTTATCGAGATTAATGATACCGGTTTCAACGCCGTCTGGTTGTGCCGGCAACTGATCTTTCATAAAGGCACCTCTGAAGTTTTTTTTATCGCTAGTGCTTTAACGGCATAAATTAAATCAAAACTTGACAAGGAACTGAAGATCCCGAGTTAGTAAACTGTTCCTGGAATTATCAGGCCTTTTCCGCTATACCATGAATACGGGGTTCCTGGTAGGCTTATACCCTTTCCCTATTTATATCCTCGTCCGGTAGCTTTCTTTAGTGCCATCCCTGCCGCGGTACCAACGGCTCCTAACGCTGCCGCTTTAGCCACCGCTGGGGCCGCCTCAACAATCAAAACTGAAATCGCAGCTAACAATGGGAGTATACCACCGGTTTTAATCATGTTTTTGATCGCAGCCGCAGAGAGAGAGAGAGAGAGAGAGAGAGAGAGAGAGAGAGAGAGAGAGAGAGATCTGAACGCCCTTTTTATCTTGAAAAGCATCATTAAAGTGTTGTATCTGACGAGTTGTCACTGACAATTAATTCTGACCACCAGACATGTGATTGCGTTTCAGCGTTATTGTGGTTCCACATTTTGTAGCTGATTTTGATTCCAATTTTCTAATTTGACCGGGGGTCAACGTAACACTAACATGACTATATGACATTATACAATACAGATTGATCTAGTTGTTACATATTTTCCACTGGCGCATCGATTACTCTAATTCGTCCAACAACACCTTCGATAAGCATTGATTTATCACTGAGAATGAAAGCAACTGCTCTATAATTAGCAATAGCACCAGGACTGGCTACACGAGCTCTAAAGTGTATATCAACGACGGATTGTCTTGTTAAATCAAGATGTTCCAGCGAAAAGTAATAAATCGGATATAAACTTTTGAAATCCAACTGTGAAATTTGCAGACCAGTATCGACATTTTGATCGCGTCCAAGATATGACAACAGACGATAATACACACGTGCAATATGGTTAGAGGTATTCTCAGCGATACTTCATTAACACCTATCTGATCAAATATCATATGACTTCGTTCTTAATTGTTTAATCGCGCAGTATTCTGTAGCGCATCAAATATTTTACGCGGAGCTTGTTTTGATACCAGGTGCCATGTTAGTGTACCATCAATATTAGAATACATGGTATCCGTTGTTGTTGTTTGCCAACTTAGCAATGATTTTCCTCCATGATCCATAAATGATAGTAATCTATCTTCTGTTGTGAGTGATGGAGTCATTGCTGGCATCCACAGTGATAGTTTGGTTAAAATAACTTTACCCTCGGGAACATCAGCAGTACGCCAGATTGCATCATTTTCCTTATTCTTTCTCACGAGTGCTACTGTATGCTTCGCTCCATATATAACGTTTCTAACATATCTACAAAATCCGAAAATATGATGTAGTGGAATAGCGTCGTCGTTGACGACCTCGTCGTGGTTTTACGTCACTTCCCGCTATCATATTTGCGGTAATATTATTTAAGTCATTTCCTGTCAATGATGGAGTCGCCAGTGATGTTAATTCCTGATCTACTTCGTTATTGATTATTTTACTAATATTTGCTAGCATTTCTTGTGTAGATGGAAGTGGTTCCAATGACGAAGTCGAAAATCCAAGGGATTGTTGCGGTGACGAAGTCGCTGGTGGTTTCCTTCGTCGCCGAACTAACATGGATAGTTTATCCTTCGCAGCGGAAAATGCTTTCCCGGCAAGATCTCCAATAGCGCTAATACCCTTATCAAGAATAAAATCAATGGCTTTCATCAATAATTGTTTTGCTAGCAGCGCCACATTTGGAGCCATTCTTGCAAATAACCCTGCAATGTTATCACCGAGACCATCGCCATAGTACGCTCTATAAACTGGCAATCTTGAGTTTACTACATTGACGCTGGTTGGTTTATCATGGCTGTAGCGTATGATCATTCTTATTTAAATGATATTTATATAATGCGGTGATTAATCACTGTGATAACCATGATAAAAATTCGTAGGATTTTCAATTAACTCGTCAATGAAATCTCGATATACATCAATGTCCATGATGCCACCTTGAAATAACCGTCTGCATATATCAACTGCTTCATTAGATGTTTCCGGTGTGTTATTTCCAGCTCGTTTTCATAATATGAGAACTTCTAATCGTGCTATATCACTGAGAATATTACCAGGACATTGAATAAGACCACTACCTGATACCCCACTTGGGATTCCACTGGAAAATCTTTGATTTTCAGAATATCTCTTCCCGTCTGTTTTTTTAGTGATATCAGTTGCACCTTTTTCAGAATCAGCTTCTGCCATTATTTGTATCTCACCTGGGATTGGGTCTGCTGTATATGCTGGTGGTGGTTGTGTGACACCTTTTACTGCAGCTAGAAAATTATTAAAAGTGGGATTTAATATCAATTGTTATTTTGGTTTTACCGCGGTTTGCTAAAAATAATATATTTGCCCAGGTGGCTTCTTCTTTTATAAAATCTCTATACCTGTCGTCTTTTAAATAATTGTCTCTTATATGTTTTTTAGAAAGCTATTTTTAGTAAAATTAACTAATTCAGAGTATGTTTTGATTTTTCTGATTCTATTTATCGCCTCAGCCGTAAATATATTTTCAGGTGAATAGTTTTCTCTTACAACAGCGACATGTTGTTTAAGTGGTTCGGGTGGTGCGCTAACATCAATACCACCTAGTCGTTCAACTTCTTCTTGAAGTTGTCGTTCTTGTTGTTCCTGTTGAAGTTGTCGCTCTTGTTGTTCTTGTTCTTGTTGTCTTGCAGCAGTTATTATATCACCAGGAAGTGTTTTTAAAAAATTTGTTTGTTTGGATCTTTTTGCTATTTTTTCAAATTCAGGAGGAAGAGGAGCTTCTTTCCTGGTCCCCTCATTGGGAACATATCCCCATATAGCTTGCTCAGTGGCTGATATTACTCCCTTGGTTGCCGTGGTTCCCGGTTTAAACAGGTCTTCAGTTCCTGCAGAAAGGTCAGTCTGTAAACTCTGCCTGGTTTGTAGTTTAATTCTGACAGAGTCGCGTAACGGGATGAACTTTTCAATCGCGGCCAGTCTCTGACGTTAATGCTTCGTTTACCATTATTAAAACAGCAAAGCAATTTCCAGTTAGTGTACGATGAAGTAATTTTCCCATCATAAAATGCTTTCTAATGAGAAATCAACCATTTGACCCAAGTCAGGCAAGCAAAAATGAACAAAAAAAAAATTGGTGAAATATTTTTAATACGAAAATTTCCATCCTTGTAGTACGCGTTCATTGATAAACTCCAGTATAGGATTTCAACCACTATTGACTAAAGCCGCCTTTACAAATTTTGTTGTAGTTGAGCACGCATACCTGTCCATTGTACTCGCATCATCTGCCCAGTTATTATATTGTAAACAAAACACTGAAGTATTTATAGTTTACGTAACACAGTCAACCTATACAGCGGGGGTAACCGAAGGGGATTTTCATTCTGTTGAATTAACATTCTTATATTCTTAATTTTTTAATTAGCTGCCCGTTTCAATTCGTATTCCTGCCCCAATTGTTTTTTATTCTTTCCACGATAGTAAATAACGGAACAAACTTACTTATATAACTTTCATATTTAAAAGTATCATATATTGAATGTTGAATCATTTTAATAAATGCGTACGACCTAGGTAGCATGTACTTATTTATTTGGGTGCCATATTCAATCACTTCGAACTCCGAAATAATTTGATCACAGTTTAATCGAGCTGATAATTGTGTTCCTTGAGACTTCAAATTTGAAATTTCGGTTATGATCTTATTGATATTTTCAGAATTCATATTATATGATAATTATATACTTCTAATACAAAAGATATATATTTTTTCAAAAATGATCTCTAGACATGTCAAGGTGTTTATTCATCTTGGCACGTCTAGAGATGTTATGCAATTATGTATGATTTATGGACCCTGTTCGTGCCAAGGTGTAATAATACATCTTACCCACGCCTAGAGATATTATGCAATTCTATGATGTTGTATTATGCATTTGTATATGATGATGTATGAGCTCTGTTCGTGCTAAGGTGTAATTATACATCTTACCCACGCCTGGAGATATATATGAAAACCCCATTTGGAAACTCCTCAGGTGTTTTTATTTACATCGGAGGCGCCCAGAGGTTACATATATAAGACAACACTATCACGAAACATAGTCTCCTGAGAAGATATCTAACTCGCCAAATAGCGGGTTAGAAATCTAAGAGGCTATGCTTGGCGAATGACGTCATAGCAATACAACATATACCAATGGATTATATAATGATTAATAATGGTATATACAATTAATGGATATATACAATGAATGAATGGATATATACAATGAATGAATGAATGGATGATAGGACAGCACAGGACATACATAATATAACATTGAATGATAGGATGAATGATAATGACACTCTACATTCAAACTGAACCACCATACCCCCACAAAATCACCCCGGGTTGAATGAAAAAGGTCATTCACACAGTGTCACGCAGTGTGGTTGGTATGGTGGTTTCACAGTTTGAATTTCGGGTGCTCATCCCCCAACTAAAACCATCTGTCGGTACCGTCAACAATATGCCAGTTACGGGGTTTGAACCATGGGTTTCGGGACGAAACCGCAACTCGTTACGAATACACTAACTGTTCTTATCTACATGTATATACTTTTGAATATAATATATGTGTAAATTAATACAGATTGGCGGAAATAAGCAGTGAATGAATGACCTCAATTTCGTGGTATGAATCAATATATCTATCGTGTACTTAATACTGATTATAGACAACATTGAAGCAGAACCGAATACTTTAAAAAAAAAAAAAGAATACAATTGTTTGTAAACACTGCGTATTTGATTCGCTTTAATACAAAAACAGATAATTCTCCCAATTGACTATATCTCTGCTGCGAATCATAACAGCTGAATTAGCCAATGAAATCCATTGTTTCAAAAAACCTCGAGATCAGGTAACACAAAACCATTGAGATCCCTAACTCTTTCATAAGCCGTACACATACCCGCACGAGTTATCTTCCTTTGGTTATGTATAGTGCAAAACATGATTCAGACATAAACGAATTTAATTTTTTGTCCATTTTTTCTGGAAAACACTGATCGGGTTATTTCCTCTGCAACATATCTTGCTGAGGTTATAGAAATATCAAAATATATACCGGATTCATGTATTGATTGAAATACCATTTCCTCGTTATTTTCAGTATTAAATGATCGCATAGGTCTCGCGTCTTTTGAGTTTTTCCCAGTCCGACCTCGTTTTGTGTTTTCATTTTGTCTAACAGCTTCTAGATTTGTTAAAGAAATGTTCTTAGGATTGGAATGATTATGATCGATAACAAAATCATCCTTGATTAATCCATTGTGACATTTATATACTATTGTGGCATTAAGACGTATTTTCCGTCCAGCGCCTAATATCAAATACCCTTTACTATTGTCAGCAGCAACTGGTTTCTTCAGTATGCGGTGTCTGATAATACCATCACTGGATGCCTCATAATCGCTGATCATGGAATGTGGTCGAAACTCTTGCTCCATTTATATACATAATACTGTGTCAAATTTATTATTTGGTCTAATGATAACATTCCTTGAGAATCTATCAACGTAGTCTTGAGGAGTTCTTATGACTCGGTCAGAGTCATTGATGGAATTATTAATTCGTTTTATCATAAATACGCTTCAACTCTCTGTATTTCTTACCACCACAACCGAGACAAAACTGCGATTTTCCTCTCACCCCTACCCCACATCGTACGCAAGGGGAGGGACCAAGACTTCCACGTCGTACACTTTGTAAATGATACCCACAGAACCCCTATCTGCATGATTTGTTACACCGGGTTACTGATCCTATCATTAACCATTTGCAATGATTCATTATATATAAATTCTCTATTTAAATACTTGTTTTAAGTATAATATGGAGGACTTCGAGAGATTATCAAAACTTAAGCCATGGAAAAATAATATATTTGATCTCGATAGTCTCCGATAACCCAAAAGGTCTAATAAATGATAGAACCATGTTGGGTAAAATTCGTGATTGTTTTAATGAATTCAAACAAGATGGAGCATCTCACCGTTGGTCGACATTTCGAATTGATGGTAACATTGATGATGCTACCATGGACAACGAAAAAGCAGCCGAGATAATCTTACGCCTTGACAAGAAAAAGTATTTGTTTAGAGAGAAATTCATTATCCGTTCGGAAAACGGATATTGGATTAACAGAGATCATTTTGACCCCATCTTGAGGGATAAAAGAACTATCACTGTGAGTCATGATTCCAAACCAGGAATTCTGACTGGAATTGACAAACCGTATAACGAGAGATCTTATCCTGTAACAGCAGATGTTTATGGGATATATCCGTTAAATGATACACCGAGAATTGAAAAATTAAAAGCAATGAAAGTATGATCGTTGAGTTGTGTAGAAAAACGGATAATAGAACATTTCAAAAATGCGCTGAGTGGAAACAAATTGACTGATCTAAGACGCAAAAAAATAAATGAATGGGACTAACAGTAAAGGAGCGCGGAGCAACAATTCAAAATGTGGCAGAGTTGAACGAATACTAAAATTACCAATATCAGTAACGACAATAACAGGTGAAGTATTATATGAACATAAATATAAATCGAGAAGAGCTCCAATCAAAAGTATTGACCATAACGAACACGCGTGGACACCTGCAGTAACAATATTCCCGCGAGATAGAACAATAAGTTATATACCCGCGGAGTTCTCCCCGGAATTCTCCCCAGAGGAGAAATTATTTGATTTGTTTTTACCAGTTAAATAAAAACGCTCCTGTGCCAGTGTGGTTACTTCACAGTTTTGAGAACGAAGAGTGCACAATCGATCAATTTGTAAGACCAAACGTCGAATTATACCGTACTGAAGCCCGCCACATCGAGATGATAAAACTAGCTAACACGACGAACAATTATTAACAAACTGTTTTACAATTCCGTCGGCTGCAGCTCATTTTGCAAGACAAAATACATGTGGAAACCATCACGTGCAGATTTTCTATCAGATATCAAATCAAGCTGCGTTAAATATGGCCATGCTGGATTATGGAATACAAAATACGACCCTGAAACTATTATTTCTGTTGATATAGTTCCGTGTTACCCACGGAGTTTTCTCGGGTACGGAGAATGCGCTGAGCACTTCAAGCGATTTGGACATCCCACAGATGAAATGGCCCATGTTGCGATTAATGGACCACTACCCGATTTTGATCGCTCGTGTGGTATCATTTGAATTGGCTACAGGACTTCACCCGTGTTGTTATGTTTGGATTGGTAGACACATCTCTGAAAAACACTGGATGCCAATAGTGCTATTACGGTATATGATTGATTCTAAAATGCTGATATCGCTGATTGTGATTGAAGCGATTGTATCATATCGAGCGCAGACTGAAGTCTGGTTACCACAACCTAATCTAGATAATATAATCAGCGAAAATAGAAAACAATTTCCCGATCTCGGCATAGAAGATATCTTGAAATGATCCAACCAGCTATTTGAAATTGAAAATAGACAAGCAAAAGAACTCGGTAGAAGAATAATTGGTAAATTCACTCAGGGTGGAAAATAAGACAATAATTATAATCGACATTCTTCGAGGTTGATTGTAGATAACGTTGAATATGATTTTATAATCGCGGATGTAACATCTAAAGGTATATATGTAAATCGTAAAGACGCTTTCTTGCCCGATGTAACCAAATTGGGTACAATTGTTACTTACAACGATGGATACAGTCTTCAGTATACACATTTGAGGGCATCTGTGCTGGCTTATGCTTCTATCAATTTCTTTTCAATGATAAATACATTTCCTGACACCGCGGTTAGAGTAGCCACTGATTCATTTTATATAAACACGAAACACAGCGAAGTAGTGGATGAATTCACAAATTCCGAGGAGAGTTGGGGATCATAGAGAATTAAAAAGGAAATGCAGCTTGATTATTCCAAATCAGCAGATGTTACGATTAAAAACAATTACTTGAAAAATAATCAGATATCAGAACTATCTAATGCACCGCAGATATCTGATCCAATATGTAGATATAAAACCATTTACTTTAACGGCTGTGGTGGGTCAGGAAGGACGACTTGTGCGATTGAATTATTTCGTAGAAATGCTAACGTTTCCAAATCAAACATGTTTGTGCTAACACCGACCCACAGACTTGCCAGAGAGATGAAACGACGAGGAATTAATGCAAGCTCTTATCACAGTTTCTTTCGATGGAAAGGTTACGAATGGACTATTGATCGAATGGGCGAGAAATTTATACCTTAAGTCATAATTTGGGACGAGATATGTACAGTGTTATTAGATGTATTACACAGATTTCTTGATTGGTTATTGCTAGCGAATAAAAAAGTGATAATTTGCGACGACCATGGCCAACCACCACCATTTGTCGATTTGTCTTCACATGATTGGTTAAAAAATTTTGTAGACTATTATAAGGAAAATAATATCGATCATAGAGCACTTGATGAACAATTACGCGAGTTCAAGAAACTAATTAGATTACAACCGGATAGAACCCAGTGTGAAATAGCTCGTGAAATAATTTCGGAAACGCCATTAAATGATTTTTGGTAAGCGTGGAGACCAAATGATTTGATAGTAGCAAGTACAAAAAATAGTCAGAGACACACTTCAGATGAAGGTATTTGAATTGCATAAAGAAACATTTGCACCATTTTTAATACCGCTCTGTTATAGACCAAATGATACAAGAAAACAGAATATTGACGTTGATATTCCTGGACCAAGTGAAATTTAGATTATCGTATTAAATGATATTGTGCTGGTTGATATCAATGTCGTCGAAGATGCATTGCGCGCTGATAATTCCCCATGGACGCTAGGTTGCGCATCTACAATACACTCCTCAGAGGGATTGACTATATCCGATACAATTGGTTGGATGGTAGATAATTACATCGAGTGGTCGAATTTACTTTATCATGCAGTGTCCAGAGTACGAAGAATAAATCAACTTCGAAGAGTTGTTTTAGACGTTAATGACACAACAAAAAGTGATATTGCCAGCGATGATATAATCAGAAAAAAAAAACTCTGGTTATAAACAACAAGATAAACAAAATAATCGAGAATTTGATATTGATGCCGAATTAATAATCACTCTGAAACAACAACAGAATAATCACTGCGCGAGTTGCAATTGTAAAATGAGTTGGCGTTGGTCGGATAAAGACTCTCGACAATTTACCGTAAACAGAAAAAATTGCAGCGTTGGTCATACCAGAGATAATGTGATGATAACTTGTCTTGAATGCAACAGGCGCAGAGGTGCTATTTAAGACCACGTGGCGGTAATTGAGTATCCTCGGGTATTACTTGCAGTTGTTCACGAGTAAACCCACACTGACGAGCTGTTGAATATAGTCTATAGACTGGCGGTCTACCCGTAGATCGTGTTATACTAGATATTTTCTGCGCGGTGACACTCCAAATAGGATCAGTAGCTCTTTTTTGCCGCCTTCGAGCTCCCCTGGTTCATGTAAACATCTTACAGTGACATTACCGAGTATTGGTTGTTTTGAAAAATCTTTTTGCGGTTTTACAGGTTTATACTTCTTTTTAATTGCGTTGTTAGAATTCATGTTGATTGTTCGAGTAATCTCATTATTTAGCGCGGTAATTACGCTTGGTAATCTCTTGACCCATTCACGAGATCGTTTATCCTGGATGAATTCTTTCGCGTATTGATATCCAAATAACCGCTCAGCAAGCGTCCGATTACATCGTTCAACAATTGTCTGATTGCGATGTAGTTCAGTATGTCCTCGTCGTAATGCAGTATTGTGATACTTCATTATTGTTAGAACCGCACCCTGATATTCCTTGCCAAGATCAACTTGTAATAGATTTGGCCAACGCAGAGAATCCCTTCGATAAATCCTTTCAAACGCAGAAGCGACTTCAGTTGATGATTTCGTCGCTAGCGGCTCTGCTTGTTTGTATCGACTCGCATCATCAACTACGGTTAGCGCATACTTGTAAACACCATCATACGGTAGAAATAACATATCAGCTTGTTGAATTTCATTCGGAACGGTCACATCAAAATGCGAGAAGTTAATTTGTTTAGGATGTGGTAGATAAATTTGCCATATCGACTGTTTGGATAACCAATCCGCTTCAGTGGTACATTTCACCTTTGCGGCGGTAGCGAGTTTACCAATAGCCGCTTTACCCCTCCAGTATCCTTCTGGAGAACAATAAATAGATTCCATGTTGTTATTAATTAACCTCACCTAAGGTTAATGTACATTTCAATGCCGATTTTACTAACCATGAAGCCAATTTTTCTTTGAAGGATTTATTAGTGATGGAATTAAACGCATGAATTAATTTTACATCTGCGATATGTCTATGTTGCCGATTGCAACTTTTATAAGCAATATCATGAGCATGACACGCCTTATCAATAGCATTTATTGGTTCTTCACCACGTCGGGGTTGGTTTTGATCATCAAGTCTGATATCGAGTCTGGTTCCGGTTCCACAATAACTATACCCGGGAAGGTGTTTTTCTCCTGGATACTTTGCCCATGGTGTTCCTGTGAGTTTTACTAACTTGGCTGCAATATCACCTCCTCGATTTTCTTGCAAATTATCTGCAGATTTCGTAGAAACAAATCTAAATGTGTTTGTACTACATTGTACGCATTTACCAGAAAGTGCTGATCTGTTATTGCTAGTTGTAATCGTCGTCAAGTAATCTGTGCCAGTACATTTGTTACATTTCACACAATACAAATCAATAATAGATTTATAATAACATCAATGTAATTGATTTTTCGGCGACATAAAACAAGAGGACCAGTTAAGCATCATGCAGCGCTACCAAATTCTATTCGTATGATTATAATCGGACCATCTGGAAGTGGTAAGACGCAACTATTACTTAATTTAATAACGAGATGGATGAAATGGGATAAGTAGTATTTAATAGCACCGAGTGTAGATGATCAGCGATGCTACGAAGTGTTAAAGGATTTTAACGAGAGCGCATCAGAGATTGCCGGTTACAATGTTATCGAGTTTATAACCGATATCGAGGAAGCACCGAGCATTGATGATATTGATGGAAGTATTAAAAATTTAGTTGTATATGATGATGTGATGTTAGACAATCAAAACAATCCCGCTAGGATATTTTCCAGCGGTAGGGATTAAAACACTGATGTGATATATATATATATATATATATATATATATATATATATATATATATCACTGAACGATTCGCTCAATACCAAAAGTGATCAGATATAACTGCAATATTCTTGCTGTATTCAACGGAGTTGATACACATAAGCTACGAAATATTCACCAGACTTGGTGCAACGGCGATATGGATTATAAATTCTTTAGAAGTTTCTTTAGTCACGCTCAGTCAATCCCACATGGATTTGTAACTATAAATTTGCATGACACTAGATCAAGATATCGTATCGGACTTGATCAAATATTCGGTTAGTGACAACGATTTCGGCGTCTTTTTTTGCCAAATGGACGCTTCTATTCAGCAATTTAGAGAAACCCTCAGTTTGACGAATCGACGCTTCTATTAAGCATTTACGAGGAAGCCTTGGTTTATCGAATCGACGCCTATAACAAATTGGTCTGTTCACCGCCTCTGCTACTATATGCGGTTGAGTTTGATATGCAAAATTTCTTATACCACTGAGTTAGTAGAACGATTGCTTGGAAATGTCTGCTTAATCGCTTTGGAATATGGATTTCGTCTTACAGGCAATGTAAAGTGTGCCGTTAACACAGCTCCTTAGTTCGAACCTCAGTTGAGTACGCGTTAACAATTGTACAATAGCACTATGAGCATCATATACATATGGATACAACATAACCATATTAGCAACAATATAAAAACTAATGGAAACCCTGAGGGATATATTTGCAGAAAACGCTAACAGAAGGAAGATATTTATTTCAATACAAGATAAGAACAGATGCAGGTAAAAATAGGAAACGAGAAATTTGAAATAGTTAAAAAGACATTGTTAACCTTTTCTAAAAGCACTTTTACTAATAGTGAGCATATTCTTCTATATACGTGGTTATCATATTTACAAAGCAAAAACATATACAATAATACATTTACAATTTTTTGTAAAAAAGAAAAGGGCACATTTTTTTAATTCTAAAAAGACTATGATTAATTAGTCATAAAATACTTTGGGATAACTAATATGCATGTCATGAGAAATTGTAATATATAAACTGATTTCTGACGAAATATGGAAGGTTCGTCAATAACATATATTAGTTAGTTGTTTCATTAAGGTGTACTATACATAATTATTTTTAATAATACTGTTTCCTTCTATTTATTAATAATATTAGATAGATAGATAGATAGATAGATAGATAGATTGATATATATATATATGATCCGTATGATTTTATCCCTCATCGATATTCAGGGTTACAATTTCTCTGATCATTAATATTGGCATCACTACTGACATAACAAAACGGATCCGAATTTTCATATGATGAACAATTATTCCATCCATCTGCACAGCAAAATCCGTAAGTTCCAACCAAATCTACATAACACCAGTTCCCAAGCCGTATTCCTTCTCTCTCCCCTTCTTCATTGTGCACTCCACATCGATGTGTGTCAATACATTCATTTCCTTGGACATCTCTAATTCTAGTTCCACCACAATATTGCCATGCTGTACCAGATTTACACCACAGGTAATCTGTGATATTAGTTTCGACACTCCCCTCAGTGCATGGTCCAGTGCAGCAATAATCCCAATGGGTGTCGTTAGTGTAGCACCAACTATATGTTCTGTTTTCATGAAATCCGCAATTGTGGCCTGGCTTACACTTGGTATTCCCAGCCGTCCACTCTGATGGTGCATCCAATTTTGAGGTATTGGACATTTCTATTTGGATCCAATATATCGCAATAATCAACGTCACTAAAAACGACCAGCTCATCATGTTTCAGAGTTCGACCTAAAAATGAAATAAAGAGATTTAGATATTGTATTATCTTTATGTATGAAACATTCATAGTTGAGTCTACTTAACCACATAACTTGCGTATCTTGTATGACTGTTAATTTTAATTAACCCTCTCTATGCATGTTACTGGTAGCATCACATTTCTTATTTCCCAGCGAGTGCACTATGGCCTACTTCTTAGAGAGTATGGTTAACATTCTCCGCTCAGATGGTTTCGTAAACATTATATTGAGCACCTTATTTCAGCAATTGTTGTCTAGTGAACGGCATGGATACATATGTGACGCAGGTCTATCAGGCTTGTGTTATTCTTGAAAATTATATCAAGCGTGCTTGCTTTACATAGTTGCTTTGCATAATGTAAATGGTGAAATACCAATAGTAGCCTAGATGTAAACACTTAGGGTTAGGGCAAGTAGAGTATCTTACAAACCGCTTGGATGACAACTATTTTCAATTGTATCAGCCTGTTGTCTCTTCATCGTCTGAATGTGCAATGATAATGACAAGAAACAGAAATTCCATATTTAATGTTATCTAGTTGTATCCATATTTTTTTTTTATTTTGTAGAGGTATAAACTTGGAACCTTTCAGATATTTATAAAACAATCATTGGATCGCTTGAACTAGTTTTAAAATACTTTGCGTTGATACCGATAACATTCTGTTATTTAGGAAACCGTTTTATGTACTCATTTGGCATCTAAATGTGCTGTTTTTTTTACTTATAGAAGTAAAACATTAAAACATTTTTGGTTTATATGATACAGGATTATTGCCCATCCCACCCATTTAGCACCATTGATCAGCTCATGATATGATCTATGACATACCGAGCCTCTGTGTGCAAGTAATCCTTCTCAAAAAGATGTGATCAATTTTCGGAATTCTCTGTGGGCAGTTGATACGAACATCAGCTGCTACAATTTTGGTAGCATTAATAAAATATAATATTCCAAGAGGGCAAATACAAAATTTTAAATATGATCAAAGCGAAAACGTAAACAGAATACTGCTCAATAATCCAATAGACTTTCTTGAATAGAAAAATGTTACCAAATAAAGTGATGTGTTAACATTTCATCGTTATCATCGGCGGCTCAGTCGTAGGAAACCATACGAAATAGCACCTTGAGGTGTCGTCTGTCACTTGTATTTCTCCATCGTCTGAATTTGGCTGTGCAGGCCAAGGCGCGAGAGATAGTCCCAAGTACAGTTGGTGCAGATATACTGGGAGGTCTGAGTTACTGGGGTTCATGCTACGCTCTTCTTTCGCTTACATTTCTCTGCCAAATTATGGTGTCTCTAAGCGATAGCGAATGCCATGCACTTCCTTGCTGTCTTTAACCAAGTGCATCGGTCCTCGGCCAGCACATACTAGCCATCGGCAAAAATGTCCCCTGTCTTTATGCACAGATCCTTGAAATGGATTGATTGGTGGCCGTCGCTTATGGTGCGGGTTCCCAGGTGTCCATATACGATGTCCTTTGATAACATCCCATCTTCAATACATCAGATGTGTCTTTCCCTTCGAAGGCGGCGTTTGCACTGCAGATGGTACATGTGTGGGACGCGGTCTTGCTAGTTGATTTTGGAAGGAGTTGCGCCAACACTCTTGACTCAGAAAGCGCTGTCACATGTTTCACTTCCAAATGTAAGGAAGTATTAACTTGTAATATCAAACTTTTTAGAATGAATACATTATATGTAAAGTGAACAGATCATTTTGTATTTCTAGGCTCTTAGGTATCATTGCAAGTATTTTGCACATATCAAAGCATGCATGATTGACTATTTGTTTGGTTTTAAACAAAAATTACTTAAATTAAACAGAATCAAGACGATACAGTACGATGTTACAAAATCATTATACAAATTGCACTAAAACAAACACTATGAATCATTTAACATATTTGCAAAGTACATCTTTTAATTAAATATAACCAAATAAATGTTTGTATTTAACAATTAATAGTTGTATGGAACATACTGTTATGTGCAATACTATAAATATTTGTATGGCACATCTCATTAAGTACAACCATTTTAATATTTGTACATTAATATAATAACTGATGTAGTTAAATTTGTATGACACGGATAATGTTTAAATGTTTGTCTCATGCTTGCAATCAAGCAACTAATGCAGGTGTGCGCATCTTATATTGTTAGAAAATTTTCATTAAATTTGAGATAAAATAGCAATACATTTCTGAAATGTTTCGGAAGATATTTTAAATTAATGCTACAAACATAAGCCTCTAATTATTCAGTACGAAAACGATGTATATTTTGAATCAAAATTATATATATATATATATATATATATATATATATATATATATATGTATGTATATATATATATATATATATATATACTTGTTCAAACAATACATCTTAATAGTTCTATACCACAATCGTCAAGCTTAAAACGATATCGATACCGACCACCTTTGGACGTTAATAACGGATAATTTTCAGATATATTGTCACTCAATCTTCTTGCAAGATAGAATGTATCTGTGTTTAAATAGAGCCTATTGATTAACATATGACCGAAGATTGTATAAACAGTTCTATAGAATTTCATTGTTTATTAAACAAATAGAGCCCATTTTCTTTCATCCGAATCGCACATCAAACTTTTGTACTTGATTTATTTTAAAAAGTTGCTTACATCATTGTCACCCATAAGTCATTTAAGTATATAGTGTCCACCGTTTAAATCCAGTAAATTCATGTATTATTTTAGGATCGTACTCCGTTGACAAAATTTGGGTTATTATGTGCTCTGAAAGCGAACTTTTGATTATTGCCGATGGAGCCAAAACACATGTGAACACTATCTAGAGACATATATCAAGTGCAGACAGAGAAAGATAAGGGTATAAATATACAAAAAAAGCTATAGACAAAGATTGACAAAGAGAGAGAAAAAGAGACAAACAGAATAAGAGAGTCAGATTAACAAGATTTTCAAGATGGCTCCTAAATCTCGTTTTTCGACTGCAAGAACAAACATAGAATTCTAATAATGTTTCCTAACTTAAATATTTTCAGCATTTTCTGTGTTTTCTAATTTCATGGTTTTAGTTTTTGGTTTGTGTTGTTTTTAGTCATATCATTACTCATGCTGTAAAGCGCTTCGAACATCTAAAGGTTACGCGCTATACAAAATACTCATTTTTATTGTTATTGTAATTATTATTATTATTAGAAGTAGCAGTACTACTACTAGTAGTAGTATTAGTAGTAGTAGTTGTTGTAATTATATATATTCTCGACTTAAGTTAGTATTTTAGTAAGAAACAATGTACAAATTCAGTCTCTAATCAAGCTCGTTGTTTATACCCTGAACACTCATAAACAGTCACATATGATTCCTTTGTATATTAGAACTCCTAGTGCCTTTTGTATATTGTCCGATTGGTATACAGGCGTTTATTTACTTGATTTAATTAAAAGAATTGCTCAAATATTAGTCGTCATTACATCGGTGCAGTCTACTCATTATGCTCACTGTTTAAATTAAATAGATTCTGTAATATTATTATTAGATTGTATAAGTTTTGTTTGTATGGATCATTTCAGAATTTTTTATTTCTTTCATGACATTATTCTTTATGAGCCCTACTGATAGAAATCATATGATAATTTGTAATACCGACATTGTATCATGAAATATTTAGTAATAACGTTATGCATGGTCATTTATGTTTGTAATTTCTCGAGTGTGCACAACCCAATAGTCATGGTGCTTAGAATCAAGTTGTTTCTTTTTATTGGATAGAACTTAAACTTCCATCTCCAAAGAAATACTAGCCTTCAAGTGACAAATAGATAGATAGATAGATAGATAGATAGATAGATAGATAGATAGATAGATAGATAGATAGATAGATAGATAGATAAATAGATAGATAGATAGATAGATAGATAGATAGATAGATAGATAGATAGATAGATAGATAGATAGATAGATAGATAGATAGATAGATAGATAGATATAACGAATGCTTATTTTAACTTAAAATAGGGTTATTATGTAAAACAAACAATAACATTCCCGATGAAACTCTATGACTACTTTCTGAGAATAATATTAAAGAGATAAGTGTCAAAACCATTTAAAACACATACATGTGAATGATAAACGAAAGTTGTAATCGAAACTGGTATCATTAAGAGTAACGTAAACTGTAGAGCTCGGCCTGGGTTGAAACCCGCGACCTACCGCATATGTGGCCATTGCGCGAATCCGATTGGATATTCTAATACTGACGCAAGATCAACATATCACTTGTTGTACTCCTACGTGTAGAGATAAATTGTGCGTCTCCCACATTTGGCAACCTTTGTTCGATGACACTTGGCGGCTGGTACTTGCATATATGTGTACGTCTAAATAGAGCCATACCGACTAAGTGCGTTCTTAATCAGGACATGTAAATTGATGTATGGAAGTGATCGCTTTTAATCCAATCGTTTAATGCCGGATTCACCAGATAAGTATAAACTAAACAGTCATAAAACAAAATTACACAAGTGAGGTGAAAACGTTCTTTACTTTGGATAGTTTGATTAAATATATGCACAGGAAAAGTTTTCACCTCACCAAAGATGTCAATTGCAGTTCATAGCAAAAAAAAACGATTTTACAGCCCAACACCAAATGTATGCCTACAATTTTGGTTATTGTTGACATCGTATAATGTTCACAGTTCTGCCACGGGCCTTCTTCTAGTTGATAATTCTGCAAACCATTTTGTACGAAATATAAGGCTGATTCAATTGGAAAGATTTTGCATCTAAGCCATTTGTATCATATCATAGTTACTATGTTCCTACATGTTTTCTGATGTGTGGTTCACTCTTTTTCGTCTGAGACCATAAATTAACAGAGATTAACATATAGAGAGACAGACAGACACAAAAAAGCGAGTGAGGTTGAAAGAGGGAGAGAGTGAGATTGAGATATAGAGAGACCGCTAATGTAATAAATGTCCAATAGATTGGCATATCGAATATTTAAAATTGTACACGAACATTAATCAGCAAAGAAATATTTCTACCAAGCCTTGAACTTCGGTCAAATTAGTAATCAGAAAATGAAGTGTTCGATGACGGAAATGTATTGAAATTATCATGTATAAAATATTCGATTTTTAAAAATAAAATCTTACCTTTATTCTTTGCTTTATATTACGTTGAATGTCAATTTCCAGTAACTGGACGCTTGCTCGGATCTTGAAAATGTTTTACAAGGCTATATCTCCGGTATATCGCACTTGATCTTTTGTTATATATATATATATATATATATATATATATATATATATATATATATATATATATATATATATATATATATATATATATATATATATATATATATATATATCCAAACAATGACGTCATACTGAAGCGAATATAGATTGGGGGCAGACAGAGGTTACTATTATGAGGTCAATGTATTCATGTTTGTTTTGTCGTAAACCAGTTTCAGCTTGTTATTTGTAAGTTCCTTCAATTTTATACGAAGTGGAGGTAGAATATATGAGTATGCATTGGTAGAAAAAAAGATGTGATCAACCATATGTACATAAGAATTGCGTAACGAAAATAGTTATATTTGTGTGTGTGATAGCGTTTGAAATTAGTAAACTAACAACGTGTATATGTGTATGTATGTATGTATGTGTGTATGTATGTATGTATGTATGTATGTATGTATGTATGTATGTATGTATGTATGTATGTATGTATGTATGTATGTATGTATGTATGTATGTATGTATGTATTATTATTATTATTATTATTATTATTATATATTTTTAATACTGTTATCCATGGCCATTAATGTGAATTTCAGTTTTATTTCTGTTTTATGAAATACAATTAATTTGCACTCTCAGTTGAAACGGATATATACATATATATATATATATATATATATATATATATATATATATATATATATATATATATATATATATATATATATATATACGTAAAATACAGGTCATAATCTGCAAACTCATAAAAACATCAATGAGCATGCATAACATTAGCACAAACTATGTCATGACACAATATCGCTAATACATATATATTATCATGTGCATTCTAACCGTTGAGCTGATATAGGTTAGAGCGCTGGAACAGAATTACACTCTGAAGCTTTTCATAAAAACTAATATTATCCAATCTAACATTGATGACTTTTCAGGACTTTCAGGATTTTAACATTAGATGCCTAGTGCAGGCCGAGCCGGTGTATCGACGAATATTTTAATTAAATCAAGTAAATAAACAGCTGCTTTCAGATCGGACGAAATAAAAAGGGAACTCGAAATTCCAACATACAAAGGTATCATGTGTAAATGTTTACGCATCCTTCGGGCTTGAATCACAAGCTGTAAGAGGAGATAGAATTAGTATAAAATATATATTGTAACATACAGTAATACAAAATTCTAAGAAAGTTGACGTACTGTTTCATCGGGAATGTTTTCTGTTCTTAATATAATATTAATAATAATAATAATAATTATATGTATGAAATACTTTAGAAGAAAAGTAAACTGATTCATGATGATGAATGGTGTTCAATGATAATTATATACAATTTAATGAAATAAAGAAAGACGCTATTGACGGAAAAATACAATCGTACTGGGCACATAGAGGTGCATTTACAATTCAATAGGGTCTTTTAATGAAAAGTACACTCCTGGTACTACCAGAATCACTTCAAAAAGAAATTCTTGAGAGAGTTCACGATGGTCAACAATGAATAGTGAAACGCCGAATACGCGCCAAAAACAAAATAAACGTCAGTTTGGTGGAAAGGATTAAGTACTCAGGTAGAACACGTATTGAAATCTTGTCTAAACTGCATAGAAAACTCAAGAGATGAAGCTGAACCAATGATAACAATAAATTTCCAAGTCTACCTTAGCAAAAAGTCGCATCAGACTTGTTTGAACTGAATGGTCAAACATATCTTCTGGTTATTGATTATTTTCACAATACATTAAAATATCAAAATTGCACGTCACATGTTCTAAAGCAATAGTCAATCATCTCAAATCAATCTTTGCGCGACATAGTATGCCAGAAGTATTTGGTTCAGGTAATGCTCTACAATACACATCCGCAATACTCAAAGATTTTGCGAAAAGTTATGGATTCAGGCATATTACAAATAGTCCGAAATATCCACAGTGCATTGGTCTAGCCGAGAGAGCTGTTTAAACAATTAAAATAATGTTTAAAAAAGCAAACGACCATTACAGAACCCTTTTGACATATCGAGCAACACCATTACCAAATGGAAAAAGCCGTTCCGAATTATTGATGGGAAGCAAATTCCCAACTACTTTGCAAATGGACCCAAACAACATGGAGACGAAATATCCAGATTTAATAAAACTAAACTAATCGGAAAACTATCAAAAGAAAATTCAAAATAGAATTTATGATCGTCCGAAATATGAAAAAAAGCTTCAGGTAGAGAATAAAATATGAAGTAAAGATCAATTTTCATCAGGGAGAATTAAATCTCAGGCATCTACACCTCGTTCATAGATGGAAGTAACTGAAGAAGGAGACATAGTGATACGGCGTAATAGGAGAAATTTAGTTTCAGTGCCTACCACATTATCAGAGCCTATCACAGTAACTGCTTCAAACTCTGATATATTGATTGACTCAGACGAAAGCAAAGCAATGCGAACCACTCAAAAAGGATATTTTCCACGTGCGGAAGATTATTAAAACCTCCTGAGAGACTAAACTTGTAGAAAACAAAATCAGCTTTTTCAGAAATGCCATCATCAGATCACGTTTCGTTTTAATGTAATCTTGTCAGATGGGAAGATATAGAGTACGCCTTAATCTTATTACATTTGAAATATCACTTGAACGTTTTAAGGTAAGGGTTTACGTTCCATAGCAAATATACTCTCAAGAAGAACTTTACTCACCTTACAAGCTGTATTGAATTATTGTATCGATACATTCCACATTATGCCTTCTACAGTTATTCTTCAATAACAAATAACATTACAGTTAGATGGATACATACATGCATACATACATACAGACATACATACATACATACATACTTATATACATAAATTCATATATATACATACAGACATACATAGACAGATAGATAGATATATCGAATTATCGGTATGTCAATCTGTATGTCTGTCTTTTCAACAAAAAACGAACTCTTATTTGCCTGTGCATCATCCGGATTTAAAGATGGGCTTGCTATTAATGAAAATGTATTTATGTTACGTTAAATATCCACATTAAATATCTAAATCGCGCACGCACACATAAAATACATCTTGATTTAAAATGGTTTACAAAGGTATTCCTTGCAAACATTATATTAAGTTTACAAATGTATATCTTAATACGTTATAATATCAGTAATTTGGACCATTATATTGTAAAAATCACACACGACGAAAACCAAAAGTTTGATAAAATCAGCAATCAATATCTTTCCCAATAATACAGATAGTCAAGTAACGCTTTCAATCTTGTGAAATAAATTTGAGATAATCATGCCTGACACACAGCATTGTATTTCAATCAATTCAAACGTTCAAGGTAATGTCGTGATCAAAACATCAACAATCTTCTCTTTAGAGGATAGGTGATTACATTTAGATGCATGAGTTCAAAAGGAAAAATTATAAAACTAATCATGTCACGTTTTTGTTTATGTAAAGTGTTTTACCTTTGCTGATCAACATCATTGATAGCCTTATTCTTATTCTAATTCTCCGAAGTCAGTAATTAACGCATGTTGCAAGTGTCTTTCTTATTTTGTTCTCTTTCTGGGAATTCATCCTCGTTGTCCAAATGGACGTTTGTCCACGTTAGGGCAAGTCAGTTTCAATTTGGTACCATAATGATGATCTCATTGTAAGAAAAGAAGTGTGCGAAGTATACATACAAATACTAGTAAAATCATTAAATTGTAACAAGTCAGATGCATTTTACAATTAAAGGTCACATATAAACTAGCATTATAATGCTTTGCTTGGATGAAACCAACAAAGGTAATATTAAATATGTCTTGCACTTTAAAATACAAGATAATTTCTTATTGTGAAAACAATAATGTCATGTTTTTGTTTCAGTAGAAAGTGTAACCTTTGATGATCAACATTATTGCTAGCCTTACTGAAATTGTCATTATATACATTTATATCTTTATACGTTATAAAAAAGACAAATCAGTAATTTGGACCATTATCTTGTAATAACCACACACGAAGAAGATCAAGAGTTTGATGCAATCAGCAATCTATGTATCTCTGAATAATACAAATAATCGAGTAACGCTTTTAATCTTGTGAAATAAATTTGAGATAATCATGCATGACGTATAGCAATGCATTTCAATCAATTCCAACGTTCAAGGTAATGTCGTTCTCCTAACATCACAAATCTGCTCTTTAGAGGATAGGTGAATGAATTCAGATTCATGAGTACAAAAGGAAAAATTATAAAACTAATCATGTCACGTTTTTGTTTATGTAAAGTGTTTTACCTTTGCTGATCAACATCATTGATAGCCTTATTCTTATTCTTATTCTCCGAAGTCAGTAATTAACGCATGTTGCAAGTGTCTTTCTTATTTTGTTCTCTTTCTGGGAATTCATCCTCGTTGTCCAAATGGACGTTTGTCCACGTTAGGGCAGTTAGTTTCAATTTGGTACCATAATGATGATCTCATTGTAAGAAAAGAAGTGTGCGAAGTATACATACAAATACTAGTAAAATCATTAATTCTAACAAGTCAGATGCATTTTACAATTAAAGGTCACATATAAACTAGCATTATAATGCTTTGCTTGGATGAAACCAACAAAGGTAATATTAAATATGTCTTGCACTTTAAAATACAAGATAATTTCTGATTGTAAAGCGAAAACGATTTGTATTAAACTCATTTATTAAGCCATTAATTTATTTGCATTACACATATGAAACAAAATATTCATATATACATGATAGTATTTCCATCCCATTGTTGTTTGTAAGACACGGTTCCTCCCAGTTTCCTCATCAATCTAGCTTGTATGAAATTGTTTTCAAACTAATCTAAAAAACCGTTCATGAATTTTCCTTGGGAAATGTTTGCAGAACTGGTTAGGGTAACATTATCCATTATTGTACGATTAGCATGGGGTATCAACTGTCTCAATTACGGTCAACTAATTACTTTTCTGAAAGACAAAACATAATGGTTTTGTCAACTATTGTGCAATTTGGAAGGAACCATGCTTGAAGGTAACATAGTATTTAAGTCGTATACTTAGATTTCTTTAGAAAACCATCTAAACACATTCAGCTCAGTGCTGATAAATCGTTTGTGTTTCTTCACTTGCGCCAATACCCAAGTATGTTAGATGTAAAACTCCACCTAAATAAGTATTGGATTAGTAATACACACTTCCATAATAACTGACATAAACTGTAAACTAACTGTACACGTCAAACTAATTTGCTACCTTCTCTTTTTCAAGGGTTAAGAAACAAATAACTCCTTGCCAACGCAGCTTCCTTATGGCAATGCATTGTTTTCTCTGTTCCTCATTCCGCCTCTCTCTCTCTCTCTTTCTCTCTCTCTCTCTGTCACTCATAATTATAATGTTGTTATCCCAGACAACACTGTACATGGTGAACATGTTCTAAAAAGTTATTTACATTGTTTTCGTATATATTTTGTTCAGGATCTGAAACATTTTAATTTTTATTATAGTGGATGTGTAATAGCACTGTGCCCAAACGTGTGCCCATGACGCCACGAAAGCTTGTGGTTTTGGTAAATATTGTTTATAAAACAAATAATTCGTTTCCATGGACAGATGTACTGAAGATATTTTAATGGGACAAAGGGGTATTCTACAAAATATTCACGGCCACATTACCACTACCACATTGGCAAGGGATGAATCAATATTCTATATACTGCTAAGATAAATGATTGCTTGTTTAACTTGGTGACATAGCTTCAAGTTCAGTATATAACTACTATTTCAGTAACATTGAAGACATGCGTAACTACTATTATAAGTTATTTCAATCGCAAATATGTTTCATATTCCCACTTCTTGAAATATCGTCTGGTTTTTTAAGTAAACCATTTGAAAAATACAAACACCAGACATTTGTTGCATGAATTAGCTACTATGCTTCTACTTTGGATTCGAAAGACTAGGTTTTGTTTGTTGTAGGTAAGGAACACTCTATATGGGCTATTTTTGCCCAGTAAAAAAATTCATTGTTTCTAAAGTTTCAATTACTCAACACAATAAGGTCACCATTATTGATAACATCCTGTATACTGTATCAAGTTCTAGTCCTACAAAATACTTTACATATCCGTTTTCAGTACAAATCTAACAGTTTATTTTCCGTTTCTTGTTTCGGCTGAACATTTAAAACGTATTACTCCAAATATAATATAAATATTGTTTATGTAACTATCATTTGATTTTGCATTCCGTTAACATAACCAGGAGATATAAGTATAAATATATTATAGTCCTGTACGTTGTGCATTTTTGTATAACGGTCCTTTACAAAATCTGACTTATAGACGTCAGGTATATGTTAAAGTTATTCGATTTTGGTGACGTTAATGCTAACAATTTATTGAAATCAACGCATGTTGATATAATTTTTTTTTGTTTTCCCAGAATAGTGAATATCATGATAATCGATTATTATAAGCTACATATGATTCCAGAACAGACGCCACACAAACAGTATATCATTATGTGATGCTTTCATCGGATATAAATTGTAACGATTCTTTAAATATAATAATTATAATCCAATATGCGTGTCAAAAGTTCAACGTAATAAGTGTATTTCCTATATAAGATACCAATATGACTATTAATGATTGAAAAAAAAAGATATTGACAATGTTTAATCTTAACCATTCGTCCTAGTTGCAATATTTAGTTTCCAAACTATAAGCAAAGAGCAGCAACTCAAATATTAACACAAAAAAGAAAGAAAGAAACAAACAAGTAAAATTCTAAATTTAAAGGTTCGATCAATTTATTAGACTATTCAGTGGAAAGATAGTGTTCATTATATGGACTGATAGTGTTTTGGAACTTGGTGAAAGGTGAAATTACAACTAGAATTAAAAGTATGTCAAATCTACAACCAAGCATGTATACTCTTGTATCGCTCTCGAGTGCACTGATATGTGGGGATTGTAAACAGGTTAGACATATACAGAAGTTATATTGCAGCATATTCATCAGAAGAAAATGTCATCTTATCAGATATGTTGTCGGTTTACAATTACGTTATGGGGAATTATTTAATATATTATACAGATGATCAACTAACATTCTTAATTTAAATAAAATACATCACATTAATTATTTATCCTGAGCGATGCAATACTCTTTCAAAATGGTATGAGTAAGAAGTCTTGCCGAGTTATCCAACGGTAAAGTGAACGTTAAAAAAATGTCATCATAAACATGTTGGAGTACTACTGTTAAGGTTATTCATATCAGATCCCATATTATTTAGGCAAATACACAGTCATTGTTAAGTTTGATATGCTTGGATTTCAAAAGAAGACAACTGGGGTTACCAAATAGACATAGAATGTTTTGTATAAGATGATTAATCTGTAATATAGTATTATATATATTGTTTTTAGTTGTTCCGCTCACTTGTTCAGACGGTACCATAAGCAACAACGTATTAGAGTGCCGCTAACCATTATGCAAACATACTTACGTAGACGCATTGAGTTAACTTCATTATTGCATCATGTCCTGAATTTTAACAGTTTCAGCGGTTGATCTACATATAAAATACTATGCCTTATATGGACTTTTAACGCATACAAACTCAACGAGTTTGGCTTATTTTATGCTGTAGACATGTAAATATTACACACACGAGGAATTATTAATATATTTAGAATGAACAAGCTGAAAAACAGCTGAATTTCAAACTGTAGAACCTTGACACGACCGATTGCATGATAAACAATATTAAAACTTCATACATGTTGGTGCTATTAAAGGTGCACATGCATTTCTTAGAAGTTGAAAAGGTTCAGACAGTATAATTAAAAACCCTGTCGACATAAGAATTATCCATTGGATAACAATGGTCATGTATGTCTTAATATGACTAATTTAGTCCACATGGCTCGTTACATAATTCTGGGCAATAGTCAATGGATAAATGTGAAATGTGTTGGTTTGGATTGGTGTTCTGAAATCGACCCCACCTATGACTGAGTTTAATGATAACTTATTCGGTAAATAACCACATCGCTGTATAAAAAGTGGACATAATCTGGTGTCACAAATGACAATGTAATCCTACAATAGCATTTTAAACTCGACAAAATGATCATTTGATCGTCTACAAACTAACGTCTCTCGTGATACTAATTCTGATTCAAGAAAATGTTACTTGTCAGTTTAACTGTTTCAATCAAAAATTGCGGATGTGTGATTACTACAAAATTACAGTCAATTTGTAAATTCTGCATCATGTATCCCCGACCTATAAATATCCAGGAATAACCCCAAATATTAACTGCATTGATGTACAATTGATCAAGATTGTGTGTAAAGACTGTACACATTATAATCAGAATCGACGTTCTTGCAATGACTAACGTGCACCAGACCAAATATATAACATATTAATGAATTGCCATGAAGCGTGTGTCAAACCTTAAATTGGTATTAACAGACGGTTGCTCTTTAAATTTGCAGAACAAAATATAATTTTAAATTGTAATCATTATAGATCACGCGTTTATGTAAATTAATATGTCTAGTGAATACGGTTATAAATTCAAATCATGAAAAATGTAAAGTCTAAGCCAGCATGACATGACTATTTTTGTTTATTTTATTCCAAACTATTTCCAATAAACATAAACCTAATTGAGCATGAGTCTCAAATTCAAAACGAACAAACATTCAGTGTATGAAACTAGGTGAATAATGTATATATTGCTCTCTCCACGGCTCTTAAAACTGGACATTATTCAACTCGTTTCAATATTTTCTTTAAGAATTCATTGAGCATGTTAAACCTTATATTTATGTTTATTAACTTAAAACAATAACCAAACAAATCTATTTTCATTCATATTGATGTATTTAAAACACAAAAACATCTTTTATTTCAAATCTTAAATAAATTGTCCCGTTGTTATATCCGGAAAAAGACATGAGAAAAAGAACTATACATCACGCGCCAATAACGTGTTTACTAGTTAAGGTCACAAAACTACTATATCTGATGTCGCTGGTGGGAAATTTCTTGTACAAAATATACAAGCGGCAAATAAATTGCAAGGTCTGTGAAATGAACACAAAACAATGAATCTAAGTTTTGATGAATGCAACTCAAACGACAAAAAAAAGTGTGCCAGGTTAATAAATATAGAATAAAATATACAAGTAAAAACTATTGATGTACAAGAATTTATCATAACATTGCGTAATGGAAAATAAATAGTCCTTCTTAAGCATTGTTCGAAATAAAGGAAGATGTTATGCTTTCTTCATTTGGAAACAGCTGTAATCAATGAGTTACAAGTATCAGGACTTATTCATATCGTCTGTGACCTTGGAAATTAGGATTCTTCAAACTTTGCTTGCTACGCAACCCACTATTAGTGTATAAAAATGATGTTCAAGTTAGAACGTTTGGAATGCAACTCGGAATGCATTATAATTGTATTTTAAGGATACTCCTTTTAATTTATTTAAACTTTGAACAAAAACAAGAAATATGTAACCACAAAGTGACGAAACCTAATAATTATTGTTTGTTGTCCTTCTATCCTTATCAGCGTGGTTTTCTCCCTTTAGATGGCCATTCTGGTGGCCATTCTCGAACACAAGCAATTAAATTCAAATGATATTGTAATTGTAACTGCAACAACCAAAAGGCATCAGTGCAACACAAGGATGTCAGTACGTATTACAGCAATATAATATTATAATCTAAGAAAGTAATAACCTACGATATTTTGCATAAATCATGATTAGGCTTGTGTGCAGCGCAGACCATAAATGCAAACCTTATTTGAAATGATACAACCACTGTCAAGAGAAGACATAAAGTTGATGATAAAGTCATCACAATTACGTAATCTACAATCAATATTGGATTGGTCTTCTTTAGAAACCGACTTATCCAACCATTTTAACACATTCTTAAGTTTTCGTAGAAACATTAATACGAATTTTAATGATTGTTTTGGAAATTCAGCTGTCGTTGATATTGAACTCGTTCAGATAAATTAGATCATCAATAGCCTATTGGATACAGTATAGTCTGGACAAGTAATCTATTCACCGCCTAATAAATTTATCAAACATGGCCCTGAGGTTACTGGGTCATTTAGGTTGTCAGTGATCGGTGTTTCAAAATGTACAATATACACCAATATAATACGGGGTTATCCGATAATAAATATTGTTATGTTTATTTGTCAGTACTACTACATCAAAACGAAGAATAGCATTTGATGTTGAACCTGAGTATTAAAGACATGGCTTGAGTTATAATTGGTGTTTTGAATTAATCGCAGAACTCGATCATGAGAAAGACACTGATTTAATCACATATACTTATTTGGCTGTTGACAATGATTGGACAATACTTTGTTTAATGAACTTTATAAATCTGTATTATGATGGTAGTGTATATATATCTTCAAATGTTTGTTGTTGAATAATTTAAAATCAAAAATACATTTGTTCAGGATTAGCTTCTTGGATTTTCACTTGCGTCATATTTACCTTTCTTAAATAATAATATTTTCGAAATTAATTATATAATGAAATCTGTTTAATATATAACCATTATATATCTGAATCTGAATAGGTTATTTCTAAATCATAATCATTATAAATTAAAGACCTAATTAATATATGAAATAATATAAATAAAATAAAAAAGTAAAAATGGGCTTTTGTCGTACAATGATATAGTTTCCTTTGCAAGTGTATGCGATTCAATTAGAGTAGCTCATTCAAAGCCTTTCTTATGGAAAAGATTATTTTATGAAGGAAACTTTCATTGACAGTAATTTTTATTCCATGAAGGTCCCTGTATATAAGGTATTGTTTTTAGCCTAAGAAACTGATAATATTATTTACTACACTTTGTACCGAAATTACATTCATTGATTCTGTAATAGTCTGTTGCTTTAGTTGTATCTTCTGATCGTTAGCTATTTGAATATTATTTACCAAGATAACCCTATATAGAATTGTGTGTAACAGCTTGTAAATTATCGAAGTTATTGTCCAGTTTATTGCATTCCGAATGAACGATCACAAGACCGTCTTCAATTAACCCTCGAAAACACTCGATTGTTTTTTTCGGAGTGTGGAACCTTTCTTCCCAACAGTAACCAATATTACTAACAGTGCCAACTGTTTTTGTTAGTCACCAGTGTCTGCTTACACTATTATGAGATGCTTCGTAATTTTAAATAATGAGATATTTCAAAATCTCCTTTTGCTCCATTTATATAATAATATAAATAGTGTAATTGATTACTTGTCTAAATCATTACTTGTAAAATCTTGCTAGATAGTCTGAAATACTTTTTTTACCCGGTTACTGTCATTACTATGTATTCATAGTATCTATTTAGCTCTCTGTATTTTTCATAAATAGCAAACCCAACCGCGTTTCTCCTCAAACACCATATCGTAAACACGGTTTTGTTCCTAGACTTCCTTTACGCATATTTGATATATGATACCCGCATAATTTGATTAAACAAACATTGTTACTGTTTGTTGTAGAGCCTATCGTTAACCACTTGTAGTTGTCCAATGGGTGAATTATGTTATATATTTCAATTTAAATATTTGTTATAGATTAAAAATGGATGAATTTGAAAGATTATCAAACAACATGCCTTCAACATAAAAATATAATCTTAACATAATGTCCCTTGAATTACCGGTACGAATTTTGTTTGATCCGAAGAATACTACTTTGATCAATGATATTTAGGAAGTCCAGAAAGAATGTCGTAAAGATAAAACATCGCATGTGTAAAATCACTGATAAGGTCATTGATGCTACGATGAAGGACAAACGAGCGGCAATGAGAATTTAATATCTTGGCAATCTAAAATACTTTTTAAAGTAAAATGGATCGCACTAGCAGAAACAGACATTATTATTGTCCGTGACAAATATGAGCCTATCCTTCATAATGAAGAAATTGACATATTGAGTAAACATTCCAAACCAGGAACGTTGACTGGTTTTGACAAACATTTTTATAAAAAAGCATATCCTGCAACAGCAGTTATTTATGGAATTTATCCGATAGATGAAAACCCCAGCGTTGTTAACTTAAAAACAATGCCATTTTCAACAGCAAACAGTATAGCTGAATAAGTAACGATAGATAGATAGATAGATAGATAGATAGATAGATAGATAGATAGATAGATAGATAGATAGATAGATAGATATACATATACATATATATATATATATATATATATATATATATATATATATATATATATATATATATATATATATATATATATATATATATAGATATAGATATGTTCGGTTACCAATCATCGCTTACAATTTTTCTGCAGTCCAGTGTATTACTTTTGGGATATACAACCAAACTCAATAAGGTGAGAATATGCTCCAATTAGAAACGAACCTGGGTTTAATTGGAGTGGTTTATGTAAACATATAACAAACTGATGAATTCAGCATTCAAAATATTCAAAATGATATAGGAACAATACGAAAACTGAACACGTACATTTTATAACAATATTATACAATAACTACATTCTAAAATCTCCATAGCGCGTTGAAATTTGTCTGCTGTATCAATAGAAATATGTGGATTGATCCACATGACGAATTGTTAGATTCCATGTCAATTACTTAACGTGATATATGGACTTTTGACCAATTACATATGAAATATATTATCAAACCAGTTGGTGTTAATCACACCAATTTCTCTGGATTGCTGATATTACAAGCCTTATATTTTGTCAGCGAAGTAATGTGGTTGGGATGGTCATGGATATAGGTTATCCTTGCATGTCCACATAAGGTTATTTAATAAGTCCTGAGTATTTGATGATGTCAATGATACATCATATTCTAAGCATAATTATGTTTCATTCTATACTGTGCAACTGAAGTTTCGTTTCGCATGCAACGTACGGTCACCATACGCCTTGATACGTTATTTCCAGGTGCTTAATTTGTGTAGACATCCTCCCAACGTACAGTGATACGTTCATATAAATTTCGTTTCTTAAAAATGAAGAATAGTTTAATCTGCAGTAAGTGACAGCAAATAAAGGGTAACTTTCTTGTATTTGTTTTTCACTTCTTCGGTTGACTAAAGAGAAGGCCATGTCGATAGACTACGTTATGGAATCAAGTCAAATCAAGTTTATTGTCGTGTAATGGGTCTGCTCAGGTAACAGTAACGTATTTTTCAGAGGTCAACGTTTACATTTAAATGTTATTCTGAACTTTCGCTCTCGTAAAAATAAATACAGCCTGTTATTATTGTCATGCATTAACGCGCTATAGCGCTTAGCTATACATGATATTCGTCGGATGTTTGACTTAAGGACATATGTACAGTATATTTAACCGAACCGATATATCGACGAATATTTGAAATAAATAAAGAAAATAAACGGCAGAATACCAATCGGACAACATACAAAGGGCACTTGGAGTTTAAATATACAAAGGTATCAAATGTGAATGTGTATTCATGCCCAGGGCTTAATCCAGAGTACAATGCATTTGTAATAATATCTATTGTAGCTTACAATAATACAAAAATCAAAGAAAGTAGTCGTACTGTTTCATCGAAAACGTTTTTGTTCTTGATATAATAATAGTAGTGAAATCTTATAAATACTATAGAAGGAAAACATATTTCATGCTGTCATAATATATATATATATATATATATATATATATATATATATATTAGGCTAGCTAGTAGTACGATTTTACACTGACCCTTTCCACCCCATTTTTTGATAATTGGACATTCATGTTGGGGTGAAGAGTCAGAGCGCATTCTCTATCAAAAAGTTGGAATTCGCCGACATGGGGTAGCCGTTTAATTGCCGACCCAGCAAACTTAAACGATCTTTCATCTAGATATAACTGGTTGAAATCGATAGGAATGTGATTTATTTTCTAAAAAATCGCAAACATAGTATTCGTTATGTCTTTAGTCTGCTGAGAGACGAGACGAAAGAACATCGTTGCTGATATTGCTCAAAGATAAAAATGTGTATCTTAACAAGTTGTAATAAAGACGAATTACTAGTTTCGACCCCTATATTGTAATAAACTTATAAATGAAAAATAACAAGAATTTAATAAATCAACAAGCGTTTTATTTCCATCATTTGTAAAGAGTCACGATACGTTGTCAGTATCGTGAAATACATTAGAGATACTCATGACCTATAGAAGGTCTTCAGATATTGAAATTTCCTAATGAAATGAAAGAATCTGTAATATCATGTTAGTAAACAATGATGCATGCAAACAATGTATTTGAATAAGTTCAAAAGTCCAAAGTAATGTCGTGATCCAAACATTAATTATTTACACAACAACGTATAGGGTCATCAGTTCATAAGGTGAACTGGTGGCCAAATCATCTGAAAAGCAAGTGGGAACATATACAAAATATATGTACACATTCAGCTTTGGGATCTTCATTCCTACACATTTAAAGCATATTACAGTGTATCTTTGATGTCGAGTTTACTTTGATAGGTATTAATAATTATTGTTGGTAACATGCATGGTAAATGATAGAAAGCGAACTTAGGAAAATATGTAAGATGACTACCAATAATTTAACTCCAATAAGGCATATATATTCCTGTCACTATAATCAGATTGAACGATGGATTCTAAGTGGATTAGAACAATAATTGACACTAAGCGATATAAACGCCATATGAATATAGTACAATATATAGAGAGCAAAGGAGCAGATTTCAGATGAAAACAAAGACGTGAGTTTAAAAATATATACAATCGTTTGTGTTGTTATTTTGTTTGTCTTCCAGGATAGCAATGATCCAATGAAATGTTATAATTCGTCATGACCAGAGACACACACGGTCCTAGTATGCATCATGCACATATGTAAATACCTGAAACAATCGTTTAATATATCTATCAATTCCTCTCGTTGGTACAAGGATGCAATTGAATTTCGTTTCTTCTGAGGGATGCGGTTGTTAAAATGACTTTATACATACATACATACATACATACATACATACATACATACATACATACATACATACATACATACATACATACATACATGCATACATACATACATACACACATACATACACACACACATATATATATATATATATATATATATATATATATATATATATATATATATATATATATATATATGTGTGTGTGTGTGTGTGTGTGTGTGTGTGTGTGTGTGTGTGTGTGTACAGAGAGTGAGAACGAGAGTGAGAGAGGGCAACATAGAAAGTGAACTGACCTTTTGCTAAAGCTTCTGGTTTCAAAAATAAAGCTTTCGATGTTAATGAAACATATGCTAAACCAAAGCCGCTAAGTAGCTGAAAGTTTCTATAATTGTCTTTAGTGACATCTACTTTGTCGTATAGATTAGGATGAGAGAGACTGGATGCAATTGAGAAATATATTTCCATCCGTGATTGTGTGAGACAAAATATGCAAGAACGCAAAAATGTCAGATTGAGTTTGCAGAGGGTTCAGAACATTTTTTTAAACCAGTTACTAAAGTTACTTGAAAGACATGCATATGCTACGAAATGTCTTCTTCCTAAGTTAAATCAAACTGTCAATAACGACCGCCAAAATAACAGAAAGAACAAATACATAAATACCTTAACGAGATCTTTCAGCTGCAATAGCTGCTGTCCAACCATTTAGCAGAGTCAAGGAAGATATACATGAATGTACCGACCAATCTAATGGAAAAACAAATGGAATAGAGCGTTATCATGTATTAGAACCAGAACTAATACAAAACATAAAACCAGGTCATAGATTTGTCGATACGGGTGTTTCCCATATAAAGAATATTGAGAAGGAAAAATTACATATTTTTGACATTGTCAGTTTCAATAATAAAACAAATATATTTGAAACCGACGTACTCTAATATATACATAAACGACTAGAATCACAACAACTATTACCATTAGAAGATCGACACTTACAAATTAAGTTATTAATAAGGTGAACGAAAAAGAGAAAATTAAAATGACCTGAACTTTAGTACAAATATGCAATGTGGGAAATAGGTTATTCACAAAAACAAGAATAAAGAAGAATGAAGAAGAGGCAACCAAAATTGATAATACAGCTCAAGAACGTGGTCTTATTACTGCGTGTGCAAACAATGTCTTTTCCGATGTTGTAATGATTAGTGCTGGAAAAAATTTACCAGAATTATTAATGAAGCAGCTCTTGTTTATCAATGATTATTTCCAGAAGGCATCGTGTATATTAACGTTTACCAGTCTCCTATTAAAGACATTGTTGATATATTATCACAGTGAGTCAATACAAAATAACAAATAAGATGATAATACACAACGGACAACATCGACCGATTCCGGTCAGAGTGGACAGTTTCTGACAGTACGATTATAACTCGACTTTTTAAACAAGGAAACATTACAAACTTATTGACCAGTGCAGACTTATGCTGAATTCTACATAAAAAATTGTATCAATAAATCGCTACGTAAAATCTCAACAATTTCTAATCAGAATGATATTTGTGTAGTTTTGTCAATAATCAATTATAGAATGTACCCACACGTGGAATATTTTAAACACAGCAAAGAGATACTTGAAAAATATTTGCATTGCCCTCAATCGGGGATAGAACAATTAAATAATGAATTTGTGTTGACAGAGAAACAGATGCACGAACTTCAGCGATAACATAGTATTGTGATTATGTGGGATAGAGGTCATATTTTAAATTATGTCAATGTCTGCATTAAATTGAATATGCTTGAAAAATATAACCTAATTTCTCAGATTATCAAATGATTGTTCAGGTTGATTTGTATATAACCAATGTTTTTCTTTTCTTTAGATAATCAAAAACCTTAATCAAATTGATCGGGCAAATAGAAGCCAAATAAACAAAATACTATGCAAAATAATTACATACTTACAAGTCAACATATAATAGTAACAATGACTTTGTATAGCGACTAATCTTTAGAACCTCTAAGCACTTTACAACATCTATACTTATTAGAAAACTATTAGAAATTAGAAAACATAGAGGTGAAAACATGTAAGATACAAATCATTATTAGGTGTCTATGTTTGTTCCTGCAGTCGAAAAAGGTGGGTTTTAAGAGCACTCGTAAATGGAACCATTGTGTTTTGTGTCTAATTTAAATGGGCAATTCGTTCCACATCTCCGGGCACTGGTATGCAAAAGAACGTTCTCCATATAACTTCGTTTTGATACTGGGAACAATGAGTATACGATTGTCAGAAGAGGACTTATTTGTATGGTCCATACAAACATGAATAATATTATACTTATTTAAATGATCAATACAAAATTTGTATGGTTATATCTTATTAGAAGCCTTCTTTTGCAAATGCAATCGATGATTCATATTATTTGTTATGGTGTACATTCTTTCATGATTTGAAGAAAAAGAACATAATGCTAATGGTGAAGAATATAACAAAATAGTTCGTCCTTGGAAAAATCTGTCTAACCATGCAATATACCAATACATGTGAAAAGTTGCAAACAGGTATACCGTTGAAAAGACATGCTTTGCTACACTTTGTACTTATTTGAAATTTTGTCAATATCTAATTTTTATATCCATACGTATATGTATTGAATGTTTCCGTTTGAAGCGATACATTTTATATATATCGGGGAAAGGGATTTTTTTGGAAATCTACATTTGAAAACAAATTAAGATATAAATTAAGCAAGTTCGTGATACAAACGTTGGTTAATATAAATCAAGTGATATCACGTTTAAATCGCATGGTTTTCAATCGTATTCCTAAAACGGTTGTAACAAAAGATATAAAATTTAAAAATGTATATCTTAATAAGTTGTAATAAAGACGAATAACTAATTTCGACCCCTATATTGTAATAAAAACATAAATGAAAAATACCAAGAATTTGATAAATCAGCAAGCGTTTTTTTTCCAACAATTGTAAAGAAAATGTCAATATACGTTGTCAGTATCGTGAAATACATTAGAGAGACTCATGGCCTATACAAGGTCTTCAGATATTAAAATTTCCTAATGAAATAAAAGAATCTGTAATAACATATTAGTAAACAGTGACGCATGCAACAATGTATTTGAATAGGTTCAAAGGTCCAAAGTAATGTCGTGATCCAAACATTAATTATTTACACAACAACGTATAGGGTCATCAGTTCATAAGGGTGAACTGGTGGCTAAATCATCTGAAAAACAAGGAAGCAGCAGAGGAAGCAAACCCTAGCTTTAGATTTTAAGCAAATTATTTTAAGTTTCCTTTTGCCAAATGGTGCATTAGATCAAACGGTTAGATTCTAAGCAAAATATTTAAAGCCTCTTTTTGCCAAATGGAGCCTTAACGATTTTAGGGTCCAATTTGTCAAATTAAGGGTTTCTACGGAAAGGTACCAAAGAGGTGCAAAAATCTCTAAAAAAAATATCTTACAACCTCGTCGTCGCCGCCCCCTCTGCTGCTATGGGTTACCAATGAAAGTCCTAAGGACTTCACAAACAGACTAATTTGTAGAATCTCACCTTGTAAATCAATTAGATTATTAGACTGGTCAGTGAGTGTGAAATTAATTCTCGTTAGCGAATCATTATGACATCGCATATAGACTGGATTGGTTGGATCCTCGATTATTAGAAATCCTGGAGGAGCTATTGGTGCAATTGAATACAAAATATATCCCTGCTGAGCTTGATTTGATCGCTCAAGATTTATTTGAGAGCTTCCTTCGACATACTAAATTCAATGGTATCACGGAGGTTATATTCACGTTGAACGGAGCGATATGCCTGCCGCCTCCGTCTGGGTCATTATTATGTGTCAGGATAGTTGTTTGTGGTTGTGGCAATTTCTTCCATGCGGCGAGTATTTGGGGAAAGTACTCATCGAGGAGATCACTGGTTGATTTTTTTTAATTCTGGAACATTATTCTCAGGAAGATTAAATGTCGGAATATCTTCGACGCGTATATTATATTTCTTTGCAAATTCTATTCTATTAGAATTGTCATTGATATTTAATACTCCTTGAATGAGTTGTATGTTAAACAATTCCATATCGTATACAATTTGATTTAATATTTCTGTGTATTTGATAATTGAAATTTTCGATGAAAGATCAACATTATGTTCTTGAAAACTATGCCGTACTTTATCTAAATTATTCTTCTGTTCTCGTTTAAAAGCATTAAACATTTTCGAGGTTTCATCTGAAGAAAATCCGAGCCAACCACCATCCCACTGTCCAAAGATCCAGTCTTTACTAAAATAATACACAGGCTCTGTTAAGAGTTTCGTATAAAAACGATCGATTGCTCTAGGGTTAAAATCATGATATGATTTATTGTTTGTGACATAATCAGATTTGTGTGGTTCAGGTGGTATATTAACGGTTTCTTGTCGCGGTGGGACTTCAGGCCATCCTAGTACGGTTCTTATTGAACTCTGATAGATATATACAACATAACTAGGTGAGTTTATCTCGATCGCATATAATAGCGTCAGTTCATGAACTGTTATAGCGATTTATGATTCTGCTGCTCCAGTAATTGATTTTATTCTACGCTGAAATTCAGCATTGATTTGTTCAATTTTAAATGACCCAGCTAGTATTGAAACAACTTTCCAGTCTGGAGTTCCATCGGGTTTATTCTTTTCGCAAACACCAAGGAATTATTCGGTTGTTGACCGCCAAATGCTACCGATCTAATATTAGGCCAGCTATGGTACATTCTTAGTTTTGCTAACGCTATTTCTTTCACGTGAATCGGAATCGGGAAATTCACACTGAATTAAGGATTGGTTGAGGTTATTGATATCATGCTGGCCCTCATCGGTGTGGTATTTTCCGTTATTTGTTGAATTGGTTCGGTATTCTTTACTATTCGTTGAAGTAGTTCCTGCGGTGTTGTCATTGTTATTATATTCATGTTGTCACTCTAATTTTGATGTCGCGGAATCATAAATACTTACCATCACTGAAAATTCACTATCTGATATAAATGTATCATCGAGCGACGACTATGTCAACGAGTATAAATGCGAGTACGCGGTTGATACAACATGAAATTTAATTAAATAATCTTGCAGATTACGCTGGCTGTATGATGATATTTTTTTTTGTTATAATCGAAATAATTCCTGCGATTGTTGTCGCGGCGGATATACAAATTGGAACAGCTATCGGAACAATCATTGTCACCGAAAATAGTATTATACCAGCTCCGGCGATTACACCACTCACCGAGTACACGGTTACATTAACTGCGGTGATTCTTCGTCGGTATTTCTTTATTTTTTTTTGATACTCCTCGGTGAGGGTTTTGAGTCTATTTTGAAATTCTCTGACCTGATCATAGCGATATTGCTGTGACGTTGCCATTTTAATTTCAAATCGGTTTATGATTTCAATTAAGTTGTTTACTCAAATGAGCTACGAATTCCACACACTATGTTACTGAAACTCTAACCAAATTTTATCAGTGGATGCTATCGTGAACTGTTCAGTTGTATCCTTGTCGATGATCGTTGATATCATATTGTTGACCCCAGATAAACTCGACGATGATATATTAAATTAAGTTGGCGTCACTAGTGTTAATCGATAAATACCCTTAACGGTTGCAGTGGTATTTAATTTGTTATTTGTGGATGTCCACGCAAATGATCCGTGTTGGATCGTGTATGTTACGTTGTTGGTTTTCGCATGAGGAATTTTTGTTTTTTCAACGATTGTTATCATCCTCGTTGCATCTTTCTTGATTGCCTCGATGGTGTATTGCATCTCATCGATTGATGTTTTAATATCAGGAAGTTTTATATCAATTTTATCCAGCGTGGTTGCAAACAAATTCTCAATGATAATTTTACGAAATGATGTAAACTTTTCAACGTGATCTGCATATTTGCTTTGAAGTGTTGCTAGTTTCAACATTGAATCTTTTATCGTTGTGAGCTTCGGTGTTGTCACTGGAGGATTTCCAAGGAAATCTAGTAACGGTTTGTCAATATTGTTAATTCGTTCCAAGATAGTTGATACAAGTACACCCGGTTTGAGTTTACCCTGATCGGAAAATAACGCGATAGTGCCTTCGGTTGCTTCTCGTTGTTTAACTAAAATACCATCCAGGATAACATTACTAGATTTCAATTTACCGTGATCGAAAAAAACGCGATAGTGTCTTCGGTTACGTCTCGTTGTTTAACTAAAATATCATCCAGCGAAACATTACTATATTTCAATTTACCCTGACGATCTTGAAATTCAACTCATTCCCCGGGTTCAACACTTGTTAAGTTCAACGTCTCAGCGATTTCATCTTCGATTATTGTTTTATATCGCCGGTTGCAGTGCCATAGGCAGAGGATTAATTCGAAGGTAATAGAGGTCTGCCCCAAATATCAATCATGTTATTGTAAAACTCTCTCTCTAAAATCATTGATTTCCAGCGATTGCTGGTGTATTCATTTACGACGACATGTGGTGGTTTTCCAGATGTTGAAATAGCGTTATGAACATTCAATACTTTGCTGCCAATATTGGTGGATCAATCATTTGTTTTGTTGGTAGTGTAGAATACCAACGAGGAGTTTTTAATTGTTGTATATAGCGGTTAAATTTCTTCGGCGGCGCTAATCCATATGAATCGAAATAAACAATTGCACGCGGATCAATCGCGTATGCAACCCAATGGGTTCCGGGACCGGTGTTGTTACCGATGCCGGTTTCAACGCTGTTTGGTTGTGCCGGTAACTGATCTTTCATAAAGACACATCTGAAGTTTTTAATCGTAAGTTTTTTAACAGCATCGAGTAAATCAAAATTGGACATTGGAGTCAAAGACTCTTCAATCAAAGACTTTACAAACATTGGTTTCTAAATAGAAGATTTCTGAATTAATAAACCGTATCTGGGAGTCTTAGACCCTTTTCGCTGTACCATGAATACGGAGTTCCTGGTAGTCTTAGACCCTTTCCGCTGTACCATGAATACGGAGTTCCTGGTAGTCTTAGACCCTTTCCCTTTTTGTTATATCCTCGCCCAGTTGCTTTCTTTACTGCCATTCCTGCCGCGGTACCAACGGCTCCTAACGCCGCCGCTTTAGCTACCGCTGGGGCAGCCGCAGCAATAAATGCTGGTAACGCAGCTAACAACGGGAATATACCGCCTAATATTTTTATGTCACTGATGGCAGCCGCAGAGAGAGTGATCTGAACGCCTATTTTATCTTTGAAAGCATCATTGAAGTGTTTTACTTGACGATTTGTCAGTGACAATTTATTCTGACCACCAGTCATCTGATTGGGTTTCAGTGTTATTGTGGTTCCGCATTTTTTAGCTGATTCTGATTGCAATTTATTGAGTTGACTGTGAGTTAACCCATCACTAATATAACTGTATTTCATTATACAATAACATATTGATGTAATTGTTACAAGTGTTTGGACCACTACATGTTTTATACTGGTGAAAATATCACTCTCATCCTTCCGCCAACACCTTTGAGTAGCATTGATTTGTCGCTGAGAATGACAGCAACCGCTCTATAATTCGGGATAAGAACAACATCAATCGCCACAGTAGTCGGACGCTTTACACGAGTTGTAAAGTGTAAATCAACGACAGACTGTCTTGTTAAATTAAGATGTTCCAACGAAAAGTAATAAATCGGATATAGATTTTTAAAATCCAATTGTGATATTTGTAGACCAGTATCAACATTTTGATCGCGCGCCATATATATCAACAACCGATGATACACGCGTGCAATATGATTGTTGTTGTAATCAAGTTGTATATCCTCGGATGGTACCTGTTGTCCGTTTATTCTCAGCGAGACTTCTTTAAGGCCTAACTGATCAAATATCATATGGCTACGTATTTGATTGTCTAATCGCGTTCTATCCTGTAGCGCAACAAATATAAGACGTGGAGCTGAAACACCTTGTCGTGCTACCAGGTGCCATGTAAATGTACCATCAATATTAGACTATATAGTATCTGTACTCGTTGTTAGCCAACTCAGCAACGACTTTCCTCCTTGGTCCATAAATGATAGTAATTTTTCCTCTGGTGTGATTTATGGAGTCAACACTGGCATCCATAATGACAGTTTTGTTAAAACGACATTACCGGCAGCAACAAGAGCACTGCGCCAGATTGCATTATGATCAGTACCCTTTCGCACGAGTACTACCGTATGCTTTGCTCCATAGATAACTTTTCGGACATTTCTACAGAATCGGAAAATATGATGCAGTGGAATCGCACATGAAAATTGTCGACATGTTCTGTTCAATGATGCTACTCGTGTTGCAAATCCTAGGTTGTAATTACCATTAACACTTTTGATAACATCAAAGGGGGTATCTGGTCTTGCTTCGTGTTCACCAGTATCATCTGGTTGTGGGTTAGATGCACTGGAGTTCGCAATTTAGTATACTGGACATGTTCAGGGTGATCAATAATATCCTTAGAAAACATCATAGATGGGCCTGCCGATCTTGTATAATCATCAGAATATCTTGCTAACCCTATTAATGTTGTGGCAACATCAACTTCACGTTCAATGGATTAAATTTCTCTTCCATCAATGAGATATCTTGCACTTTCAATTAGCGCCATGATACCATTATTGACAAAACCAACTCGGATATTTTGGCCATCTGCGTATGATGTATCATTTTGTTGTCGAAGTTCTCCTTCCACTTCGATAAATGCTTCATAATGCAAAAAGTATTTACTGATATCATGAACTTGAAGTTCAATTCTTGATCGAATATCTGATTGTATTGCTTGATAAGAATAAAGTTGATAATCGCCTACAGAATCATCCTTGCGAACTGGGTTTCCATATCAAACACTGGATCAGGTGACGGATTGAACATTTTATTATATATATCACTTTGATTTATCAGCGTCTAAATCATCGAAATACTCGTGGTTTTTTTAAGCCACTTCCCGCTATTATATTTGCGGTTATGTTATCTTGGGTATTAGTCATCAGCGACGCTAGTTTCTGATCTACTGCTTTATTTACAATTCTACTAACACTCGAGGGCATTTCCACTGTAGATGGTAAAAGTCCCGGTTTCTTTCGCCGTCGAACTAGCGCTGTTAGTTTATCCCGAGCGGTCGAAAATACTTTCCCGGCAACATCTCCAACAGCGCTAATACCCTTATCACGAACAACATCAATGGTTTTCATCGATAACTGTTTTGCGACCGGCGCTACTTTTGGATCCATTCTTGCAAATAACCCTGCAATTGTACTACCGAGACCATCACCATAGTATTTCTATAAACCGTTGGTTTGTTTGTCATGGCTGTAGTGTATGATCATCTTTTTTAAATGATATTTATCTAATGAAAAATCCAAAAAATTTTCAGTCGCTGTAATAACCTGTATGATTTTCCACGAACTCATCAATGAAATCTCGATATGTTGCAATATTCATGATACCACCTTGAAATAACCACATGCAGATATCATCTGCTTCATTAATTATTTCTGGTGAGTTATTTCCGGCTCGTTTTCCTCCGATGAGAACCTCTAATCGTGCTATATCACCGAGAATATTACCAGGACAACTAACTAAACCTGAAAATCATCTATTTTCCACTGAAAATTCCCTTTGATATCCATATACTCTTTTACCAGTTGCATCCTTTTCAGAATAAGCTTCTGATATTTCCTGGATAGGTTGGGATATAAAAAGATGCAACTGGTGTCGTTAGGTTTTCTTTTTGATGTATCAACTTTTCAAGTCTCTTAAATCCTTCATCGTTGGGTAGTAGTTGAGACTTATTGATTTTTGCACAATATAATTTTTTTCTCCAAGTATTCTTCTTATTTATAGCGTCTTCATACTCTTCATTCATATATTGTACTCGTTGACCCTTTGGAAAAGAATCTACGATAAATTGAGCAAATTCTTTATTAGTCATATTTTTAATATCATCTATCATATATATTTTAAATATCTTTTTAGGGTTAAGATCTTTTCGTTCTGTTTTACCCTTTTGTTCAAATTCAGGTGGTGTTGGGATAGGAATATCACCTGGTAGTTCAGTTTCTTTTACTTCTGCAAGTGGTGCTTGGAGTTCAGGTTGTGGGGATCTTATATCAATATCACCTAATCGTTATATTTCCTTTCGAAGTTCTCGTTCTTGCCGTTTTGCAGTAGTTATATCACCAAGGAAGTGTTTTTAGAGATTTTTTTGCTTTTTTGGATCTTTTTGCTATTTTTTCAAGTTTACCTATCTTTGGCTGATATTATCCCTTTTGCTGCTTCCTTTGTTGCTATAGTAACCGGTTGAAATAACTGTTCAGATCACACGGAAAGGTCAGTCTGAAGACTCTGCCGATTTGGTAGTTTACCCCTGACAAAATCACGGACGGGTATATATTTTTTGATAGCCACCAGTCTCTCTCTCGCCGATCGAGTGGTTAATGCTTCGTTTACCATTATTTAAATCGTAAGCAATGTTCCAATTTGAATCTTGTAAGCGTCGAATTGAATGTTAAGTGAAAAAGTCTACGGGAAATCCTATGTTATTAGGGCATTAGACCCGACCGAGATCACGTTGATATTTTGGTGTTCCGTGGTGATATTTTAGTCAAATTTGCTGATTTTTGTTAAATTTTTGTTAAATGTTGTCAAAAAAGCGCCGAATTCAATGTTAAGTGAAAAAGTCTACGGAAAATCCCATGCAAAATCGGGCACATGACCCGACCATGACCACTAAGAAAAACGTAGAAAAACCATCAGCGCGGACAAAAAAGCACCAAAATCAGACAAAAAAGCACCAAAAGCAGACAAAAAAAGTATTTACTATGAAAATTTCAGTAATAAAAAAATATTTTACAACTTCCTTGTAGGAAAACACTCATTGATAAATGCCAGTATATAATTTCACCGCTATTGTTGACTAGAAACCGCTATCTGAAAGGGTTTTTCATTTTCTTGAATTAACGCTCGTATATTTCTGATCTTCGAATTAACCTCTTTTTTCAATTTATAATCCCGACCCAATTCTTTTCGTATTCCTTCCACGATAGTAAATAACGGGACAAACACACTTACGTCACTACAGTATGCAAGAGAGTCACGAATATAATTCTGGATTTTTTTTATTAGCGCATACTTCTTTGGCAGCATATATTTGTTAGTGTTTATACCGTATTCTATATCTTAAAAGTCAGACATAATGTGGTCAGGGTTCAAATTGTCAGATAGTTTATTCTCTTGATTTTTCAATTTTAAAATTTCAGCTATAATCCTATTCACATTTTCAGAAATCATATGTGATAATACATATTTCTAATACAAAAAAAATCGAGGTCAATTTTGAATGATTATATCATGGCAGTTCTTGGAATTCATTATCACATCAGTTCTTGGAATCCATATTATAATAGTTCTTGGAATTTATATAACATCAGTTCTTGGAATCCATATCATAATAGTTCTTGGAATCCATATCATAATATTTCTTGGAATTCATATCATAATAGTTCTTGTAATTCATATCATAGCAGTTCTTGGAATTCGTATCATAGCAGTTCTTGGAATTCATATCATAGCAGTTCATGGAATTCATATAACATCAGTTCTTGTAATTTATAGTATAATTGTTTTTGGAATTCATATCATAATAGTTCTTGGATTTCATATCATAACATTTCTTGGAATTCATATCCTAATAGTTCTTGGAATTCATATCATAACAGTTCTTGGAATTCATATAACATCAGTTCTTGGAATTTATATCAGAATAGTTCTTGGAACTCATATAACATCAGTTCTTGAAATTTATATCATCATACTTCTTGGAATTCATATAACATCAGTTCTTGGAATTTATAGCACATCAGTTTTTGGAATTCATATTCGTATCATAGCAGTTCTTGGAATTTATATCATAATAGTTCTTGGAATTCATATCATAATAGTTCTTGGAATTCATATTCATATAACATCAGTTATTGGAATTTATATCATAATAGTTCTTGGAATTCATAGCATAATAGTTCTTGGAATTCATATAACATCAGTTCTTGGAATTCATATCATAGCAGTTCTTGGAATTCATATCATAACAGTTCATGGAATTCATATCATAACAGTTCTTGGAATTCATATAACATCAGTTCTTGGAATTCATATCATAACAGTTCTTGGAATTCATATAACATCAGTTCTTGGAATTCATATCATAGCAGTTCTTGGTCTCTTCCCAATTGATTTATAAGTACCAGTTTTCCCTGATGCAGTATTCTCACTTTGTGTAACAGCTCGTAAATTATTCAAAGAGATATCAGTCTTAATCCCAATTATGTGATCAATAATAAGACCATCCTTGATCAATCCATTAAACACATCGAAGACGAATCGGTGATTATGATAATTTTTTTTTCTGGTGCCAAACACCAAATACCTTTGATTAGTCATAGCACCAACTGACTTCTTTAGCCTACGATTTCTAAAAATACCGTCACGAGACGCTTCATAATCACTGATCACTGGATGTGGTTGAAATTCTTGGTTCATTTATATACATAATACTTTGTTTGTCTAATTCATTATTTGGTTAAGATATATTATTGGAAAATCTCTGAACGTAATCCTGTGGAGTTCTTATGATCTTGTCGTTGACGCTGTCAGATTCATTGATGGTGTCTATAGTGGAATCCTTAATTCGTTTATCATAATAACGCTTCAACTCTCTGTATCGTTTACCACCGCAACCCAGACACAACTGTGATATTCCTCTAACCCCTACCCCACATTGTATGCAAGGTAGGGGTCCATTACTTCCTCGACGAAAACTTTGCATATGATACCCACAAAAATCCTTTCTGCATGATTTGTTACACGGGGTTACTGATCCAATCATAAGCCATTTCAAATGATTCATTATATAATAAATTCTCTATTTAAATACTTGTTTTAATTATAACATGAAGGAGTTTGAGATATTATCGCAAATTACACCCTGGAAAAATGCTAAATTTAATCTCGATAGAGTCTCCGATAAACCAAAGAGTCTAATAAGTGACAGAACCATGATAAGTAAAATCAGCGATTGTTTTAATGAATTCAAGCGTGATGGAGCATCTCATTGTTGGTCAACATTTCGAATTCATGGTAGTGTTGATGCTACCATGAACGACGAACGCGCAGCCAAGATTATCTCACATCTTACGCGGAAAAGGTATTTTTTTAGAGTGAAATTCATTATTCGTTCAGACACTGGAGATTGCATTATCAGGGATAAATTTGAACCCATCTTGAAGGATAAAAGAACCGTCGTTGTGAGTCAAGATTCAAAACCAGGAATTCTAACTGGAATTGACAGACTGTACTAGCAAAGATCTTATCATGTAACAGCAGTTGTTTTTTCGATATATCCGTTAACTGAGAAATCAAGTGCTGAAAAACTAAAAACCATGAAACTGTCATTGATGACATCGTCATCGACTTCATCATCGACTTCGTCAAGAATGAATTATGTAGCAGAACGAATATTAGAACACTTCACAAATGCATCCCTGGGAAACAAATTGACTGATTTAAGACGCCAAAAAATAAATGAATGGAAATTAACAGTTAACAGGAACGGAGCATCAACTTAGGATATAGCCAAATTAGAAACATCATTAAGATTCCCAATAACCGTAGCGACGATAACCGGCGAGATGTTACACGAATCAAGATATAAATCAAATGGAGTTCCAATCAAAATTATTGATCATAACGAACACGCGTGGACACCTGCGGTAACAATATTCCCGCTTAATAGAACAGTAAGGTATATACCCGAAAAATTTTCCGTTCCAGAACTCTCTGAGAAAAAATTGTTCGATGCTATTTACCAGTTGAGTAAAAACGATCCGGTGTCAGTGTGGTTACTTCACAGTGCTGGAAACCCCGAGGGTGGATTCGATCAGTTTGTAAGACCCAATGGAGAATTATACCGTACCGAAGCACTCCATGACAAGATGAAAGAACTAGCTGGTTGTTTCTCGAAGAGTTTCGACGACGAAATTATTTTTTTATCATAATATATCTAAAACTCTCTGTATTTCACCAACATATTGCACAAACAACCATGTCTCTCCTGTAACCCCAATACTGCACTTAAAACATGGTTTTGATCCTGGATTTCTGCGTCGTACACTTCGTAAATGATATTCGCAGAATATATTAATACAGTCTGTATTACATTGAGTTGTAATGACTATCATTCGCCATTTACACTTCTTGTTTGTTTGAATCAATACAAAAACACAAAAACACACATATACACACACATCTAATATATATATATATATATATATATATATATATATATATATATATATATATATATATATATATATATATATATATATATATATATATATATATATAAATTGGAATATATGTTTGTCTTAATTATTCTATGGAGAAGTTTGTGATATTATCTAGGATTAGGATTATATACCTTCCCATTCAAGATTTCACATTGACAGAAAAAACATCTTCAGAGGAACGTTATCGTGACAAGAAAGACTTTCACAACGATGGTGCATATCATATTTTGTTAACATTGCATATCCTAAGGTGCTGACGAAGTTATTAATGATACAATGAACGACCAACGATCAGCAACTATTATTATTGATCTCGATGATCAATACCATTTTGATGTAAAAATGTATTATATTAGTATAAACTGACAATAATATTTTTAATATCCCTGAAGAACATGAGTCTGTCATTTATACTGATTAAATTGACATATTGAGTGAAAAGTTCCAAGCCAGGAATGTTGACTGATATTCAACGACTGTGTTAAGAAAGAGCATATCCTGTAACCGCGACTATTTATGGAAAATCATTCGCTGAATGCTTAACCCAAAGTTATTGATCTAAAACCGATCTGTGATGAAAATCCTGATCTAACCGATTTTGAAACTTAAACCGCAAAAGATCTTGACAGAAGACTAATCGGTAATTTTGCGCCAGGCGGACGGTATGACCAAAAACGACATTTTACGAGATTAATAATTATCGACAATAGACTTGATTTTATAATCAAAAATTCAATTTAGTCGAAACAACGCTTAACAGTCTGACGGAACTAAGTTAGGTACAATTGTTGAGTGCATTAATGGCTCATTTAAGATCTTCAATGCTCTCGTATTTTTCGATACATTTGTTCTCGATAATAAACAGATTACCTAAACGTGCGGTAAGAGTTGCCACGGATTCATTTTGAATATAAATTTTAATTTCATAAAAGCATTGCTAATGATGCATCATGGGTCGAATGGATAATAGTACAAGAAAAAATACAGAAGTATTCTGAATATGCCGATGTTGAAATCAAGGATGTTTATTACAAAAACAAATACCAAATTTTCATCTGCCCCGTCATTGTACGACCATGTGACTATACATAAAACAATTTATCTTAAAGGGCCTTGGAGCTCTAGTAAAACAACTCGTGTGATCGAATTATTTCGAAATTTTGATATGATCGTTTTAACTTACATATAGAGACGCTGGAGAAATGAAGGAAATAAATACTAAAGCATGCACTTACCATATAATTTCTTTCGATGGAAAGGAGATAAATGGTCTTCTGAACGAATAGGTGAAAAATATTTTCCAATGATCATAATTTCCGATGAAATAGCAACAGGTTAAGAAATAATGAAATATTGACTGGTTTTTTGACAAAACATACTGCTGTGATAATGTGAATGGTCATGGTCAAACACCACCATTTGTTGGATTATCTGTAAACAAATGGCTGGAAGTATTTGTACATAATTATGAAGTAATAACAGATGATTGTATAGCTATTATTCCAGTATTAGGAGAGTTTAAGAAATTAATTAGACTCCTAACGAATTTAATTCAAGGTAAATTATTGTGATATAATTTCAGAAATATATATAAACGATTTTAGGAATTTGTGAACAGACCTGTTGACTTGAAAGTTGCAAAGAGAAATGTTAGTTCATAGTCCACTTTAAAAACATTTATTTTCGTTACATAAAGATGTACTTTCAAATGTACCCCCACCATTATCATATATTGCAGATATATGCAACCAACATATATTGCCATTATGTCATGGCAAAGCAGATACACGCCACCAAAATAATGACGTTGATATATCAGGATCGCCAGAGACACAAAATATTGTATAAAATATTCTTCTTTTAGTTCCTGTCATTGTTGTTGAGAGTGCGTTATGTGACAAGACTCCACGCTAGGATACGCAATGGCAATTCATTAATCTCAATAATTAACCATGTCTGGTAATGTTGGTTAGATCGTTGCTGATCGTATGAAATGATCAAGGTTACTTTATATTACGGTGTCTCGAATTAGTCGAATATCTCATCTAATATAGTATTCACAGATAATACAAGTCGAATTATTGACAATAAGGGCGAAATTGCTGTAGCACATGTAATAGGAAACAAATAATTATTTGTACACAAGGTGAAAAAACTAAACACAGCTTCGATCCTGACGCTGAAATTATCATGATATTAAACAAAGACATAATATTTCATTGTACAAGTTGTAACTCAATAATATTCTAAAACTATTTACCGTATATATAAATCATAGTTATATTGGTGACGCACGTAAACATATCTTGCGGACTTGTCTTTAGTGTAATTGACGTCCATGCGCTAATTCACAAAGGTGCAGATAGTTGTATTGTGAATTTTCAGGAATTATCTGTAATTGTTTGTGTACAAATTCACCTCGAGGACCTGTTCATTCTAATATATGTGTTGCAGTTATACCCGTAGATCATACCACTCTGTAAAATGTATGTTAAGTTACACTCCAAATAAGATCAGTCGCTTTTCTTTTACCGCATTATTGTGCACTAGGTTCGTATAGGTATCTTACAGTAACATTACCCAGTATATGTTGTTTTTAAAAATCACGCCGTTGTATCGGTACATGTTTTTCCGTCATTGTATTAAAGTTTTTATAAAGATTAAACGAGTAATTGTATTATGTAAAGCAGCTATCCCATTTAGTAGTCTTGCAACCTATTCGCGCGATCATATGTCGATTTGAAATTTGTTTATGAATATTTCCTTTGCATATTGATATTCAAATAACCGCTCAGCAAGTGTTCAGTTCAGTTCAATCGTTCAAAGACTAAATGTTCTCGTTGAATTGCCGTATCTTCGTCTGATTTTGACGTTATCTTCTTTTCATCAGATATGATACTACACTACGAAATTGTTTGCCAAGATCAAGCTGTAGCAACGTAGCAACGTGATATATTCGTTCAAAAGCGGATGAAACCTCAACATATGTTTTAGTTGATAATGATTATGTCTATATCTACTTGCACTTCAACGACAGTCAAGTAATATTTGCATGTGTATGGACTTCAACAAGTTTAGTAGTATCACGGAATGCTCACAGTATCCGCCTATTGAACAGCATTACAATGGCTGGCATCAAAATGTGCGTAATTGATATGTTTTGATGGTGGTTGATGCATTTCTCATATTGCCTAACATGCTAACCATATCTTAGCTACATAACGTGACGTAACATGTTTGCTAATAACAGCTCTACCAACCATTATTCTCATGGGCTACAAATATGGGATTCCATTAAAATTATAATTGGTTGTTTAATTACCAGCCCCTACCAGTACTTTCCATTTTATCGCATGTCATATGAACTAATTAACCAATTGATAGATCTTTTATGGAAAATAACGAATAAATCAACTTCATCTCTGCAATATGTCGTTGTTGTAACTCTGCTTTATATGATACATCATTAATGTGACCTGCTTGATTAATCGCAGTTAATAGATAATCTCAATGGTTTGGTTACTCTCGCTCGGCACGACGGACAACGAGTCGGGTTCCAGGACTGCAATAATTATATCGCGCATGATGTGTTTCTCCCGGATACATAGCCCATAGAGTTCCTGGTAATTTTCCTAATGAAACATCAATACCACCACTTAATAGTTTTGACTTGTCAAGGGAAATAAGGAAATTTATAATTTTATACCATGTTTTGCACAGTTATCTGTAAGTGCATGCTGTTTATGCTGTGAATTTGTAGCTTTATTTTTTTTTGTTTTTCTGAGAGGGTGGGGGTTGTTGTTTTTCTTCCACTTGTGGGAGTGGGTATTCTGCATTAAACACAAGACACTTGCACATTATTTATTATATTTATATGACACAAATATCGTCAATTTCTAAGCGACACTAGCGAAAGAGTCGTTCAAATATCATCCAGCGATACTAAATTGCATTAAAGCAATTATCATAGCCACATTTGTGTCTGGGTCTGATGAGGCACAATTATCAATTTATTTAACAATAAGATGGTTTAAGTAGGATGAGTTATATTTAGTAGCACCATCAGTAGATGACCAGATATGCGACAATGTGTTTTTAAAGATTGTAATAAAAATGCTAAATTGTTGAATGAGTATGATAATGCTATTATTGATTTTATCAATGATATTGATATAGCTACATCTGTTATTGACCTTGATGGATTTATTAATAATTAAGTAGTATAGCATGTTTTGATGCTGGATAAACAACAAAAAATCCGGCCAGAATATTTTCTCGACACAGAGATAAAAGTACACTCGTGATTCATGTTACTCAGCCATATTCTATACCATGCATACTACGGTCACCATGCTACGCGGTATTTCAAGGTGCGTACAGACATCATCCCAGTGTACAGTGATGCCCTACATTAATTTCTGTTCTACAAATAGTTACAACTGCAGCAAGTGACACCAAATAATGTGTTGCTTACATGTGTTTGTTTATTTGGTTGACTGAGGAGAAGGCCATGTCGATATGCTACGTTAGAGAATCAGATCGAATGAAGTTTATTTTTGCAAGATTATATTCTATCATCGTACATACATTATGATTATTAGTATGTTCACTTTATCTGTCTTGTTACGCAAAAGGTGTTCAAAGTAATATATCTTTGTTACAAGGTCAATTTGATATGGCAACGTACTGAGTACGGTAGTTTACGGAACATTCTTTTAAATGTCGTAACTTTGAACGTGATTATGATTATACTTTTGTCATGATGATGAGGATGATGATGATGATGATGATGATGATAAACTAATTAAACCGGAGGTTGAAATGATAATAATTATGTCGATAGAAATCTAATAATATGTGTCAATTAGTTTTCAATGGTGTCAAATTATAATTTAGCGATAGATAATACAGCTAACAGGTTTCTCATAACATCATTAAAATTCGTATTGTTTGATTGTCAAAGCTCAATCCCGGAAACAATTACAACTTAGGAGGTTATGTCATCTTGCGTGTTCTTAACCCGGTAAGTAAGAAGGGAAAGATTTTGTTTCTTGATGTATGCATTACACACACTATATACAAACTTAAGTTGTCTAAAAAGGAAAAGTATGTGCTTACACTTTTATATAATAATATTCCTCAAATTGTAATGCAGAATAATTAAATGTTGACCTGTAAGAATTACACTACACCGCCAATTTGTATTTCTAAGTGTCAAATTCAAACCTAAACCTGTTTAGATATTTATTTTCCTAAATATGTATCTTTTTTGATATTTGACTTTATTTGACTTTCGGTATCAATATATGCTTAAAGGTAATATATTTAATATAGGTTTAAATAATATTTGAGTCTGTTAAGGGTAACTGCTCCAAGTCTATAGCAATGTTATCTCGTTTAGGAGAGGGAGTGTACGTTCTAGGTTTGCTTGATGAATTAATAGCCTACTAAATACGAGAAGATACTGCATTCCTACCCACATACAGACGTTTGCTGAGCACGAAACTCAAAACTAAGCAGACAGAGTTGAGATGTCAGTGATCGGATAATCGGGGCCCCTATAAGCAAATGCACAGACGGGTGCCACTTACGTTTTTTTCTAAACAGTTTGGATACCACTCTAAAGGGGTCATATATCTATATATATATGGTATGGAGAATACTTTTTAATTGGTACTCTACACTTGGTGGCTCAGGTTTTATTTTTCAAGCAGTGAACGCAGGCAATTATCGAATTGTTTTGATGCAGGAAGTAAGAAAGTTGTTACGTGTTATGGATGTGATACATTAGCTAGGTACTATATATGATATAGAGGTTTATCTTAGTAGCAAACAAAGGTTGAAGATTAGGTACTGATACGTTCAGATAGCGTATAACGCAGAAGCGATATGATACAATTTTGTGTAATACATGGGTGGATTGCAGAATATTATTATCAAGTCTATGAAGAATCCATTCAAAATTGTGACCAAGTCTATGGGTTGGCTGGTTTACTGAGTGTTTAAGGTTGAAAACATGTATTGCTTTCCAGGACAGTCAAAGTGAAAGTTGAAATCTTGTCGAATAATTAGGTTGCCACCTATACAATTTGCATACTTCAGTAGATTTGGAAACGGCTCAAAAAATAGAGATTTATTCAGCACGTTTTTTTTAGGAGGAGGGTGATAGAAATTTAAGGATGTGTTGTCTTCAAGGCATTTTAATTATGGAAATCTTTGTGAGAACCGCAATTCCGCTGACGCGAATCTGACGCGGAAACGGCTTAATGAAGTAATAGGTTCGTGTTAAATCCGCGCACTTTGGCTCATTGCCAGAGCTCACTTGTACTGAAATGATATGTGATAAGTACATGATATTACAACTCTCTTTTGCATTTCTCTCGCTAACTAAATTCGAATTATGTCTTAATAATTAGATCATTCTAGTTGTTTTACTGCAACCACCAGAGCATATTAGATACTGGTTTTAAGTCTTGAAACTGGATCGGATACATATGGGGCATGTAATAATGCTAAGATCTGATTGTACTATAAGTGTCTTCGATATTCAGCATCTGCAGATTTCGTATAATTACAACATTTTTATTGTATTATTCTCCTCGAACCCAAGGTGCATCAGCGGGAATAATTCTGTATATTTGATTCCGATATTAAATGTTTCCGATGGAACTCTGACTGTTGTGTCAGGGAATCTTTTTATCATACATAGCAAGTTTATTAAAACATTAGTGAGCATGGATGATCTTAGATGTGTATATTGCGGAGAGACGTCATCGATATGGCCAGCAATTGTTACTAATATAGTGCCGTTAGACAAGTAAGTATTTGCTCGAATTAGAAATATGCTTGAAATTGCATCTGTGCTTATAAAATCGTATTCAGCATCATCTAAATTGAATCACGGAATAATGATACTTATAATGATGTGGTCCACCTTGAGTACATATCCCGGTTATTCTTCTACCTATAGCCTTTGCGGTTTTATCATCATCGTTCGGTAACAAACTTCGGTTTGATTACAGTACGATATAGTGTTCCCTCTTGCAGCGTGGGCAGCAACTGAAGTATCAATGACACAGTTGCTGTGCAACTCATTTCGTGGAGAGATTCTGACAGGTATATTTCACCTAGAACAAACAATTTAATCATATTTGTTCATCATTGGAACTTTAAACAGCCAGATTAATACAGAATCGTCTTTATTTATTTGGTGAATACAAACAAACATATTTTAGCCAAACTGGCTAAATATTACAGTTCCAACTCGTGGAAATATTGTTACTAGGTTAGTCCACGCGTGCGCATAATGATCAACATTTTGAATTGGAACTCCGTATACTTATTCCTTGATTTCTCTGATTGACGTTTTAACTAATATTGGAAATTGTAATATCCTCCCTAACTCGTGAACATAATTTATAGTAGTTACGATATCTTGGACCGATTTTGTACCAGGTAAAACAGACAATGGTGTATATACTGAAACGTGTTCTAACCGCGGCTTAAAACCTGTGTTATTGAGCTGTCACTGAGCCGGATATAGTATAAATTAAAAATGTCAAGTTAAATAAATAATCGGGCGAAGGTATCTGGGCGTCTGTATTGCTACAAAAATACAATAGATCGCTATCTATGCTGACATATTTCTATACCACTTCGTTGGAACTAAACATTTGTCCAATGAATAAAATTAGTTTCTAATGGAAAATCTGGGATTTTTTGCTGCGATAACCTTACGCGCTTTTGATCGTGATAAGCATCACATCACTTCTTCATTCATATTGAACCTAAATCATTATTACATTGTTTTGTAACATGGAGCTTTACATTTAATCAAAAACCTTCAACAGGAATTCTTTGTTTGTGACATGTAATGTTTCGTGATAATTTTCATTAGGAGAACAACTTGCCTTAATTATGTAATTGGTAGGTGGACTATAGCAAAATATTTGCAAGAAGATTATTCTAATCTCACAGTAGTTAGACAAGCCATGGCAGGTTAAACATTGACTTAAACACTTTGGAAAACAGAGCTCGATTTTATTGTAATGCCAAAGAGTTACAAGTATATGTTAGTCAACCAGGAAGCGTAACAAAATCTCCTTGATTAAGCTACTGAGCTTTTAAATCGTTCGGACCTTTTTCAGAGTGATTCATAATTGAAATAGAAGTTGGTCAAGTCATATATATATATATATATATATATATATATATATATATAGATATATATATATATATATATATATATATATATATATATATATATATATATATATATATATATATATATATATATATATATATAAATATATATTTATATATATATAAATATATATATATATATATATATATATATATATATATATATATATATATATATATATATATATATATATATATATATATATATATATATATATATATATATATATATATGTGTGTGTGTGTGTGTGTGTGTGTGTGTGTGTGTCTCTGCATTTTAAAATAATTGTTAAATGAGTTAAGTAGTAGAGTGGGTGAGGAGACCGAAACTATTTCAGAGAAACTAATATTTAACATTTTCGGTTTCATTCGATGTGCCTATTTGTCAATCGGGGGGTGAACATACCATTTTTAAAGCCTCTACACAAATAGAGATCTCGTCTATTTGGCGACCACACCGAAACATAGAGGTATTTGCTTTCGAGCCTTGGGGTTTAACCGAACATGTTATCAAGTCCGATACGATATCTGGATCTAGGGTCATGCAAATTTATCGTTATAAATCCATGCAGGTTTGATTTAGCAACACTAAAGAAATTTCTAAAATGAACTATATCCATATCTTCGCTGCATCAGGTCTGGTGAATATTTATAATTGAGTGTCAACTCCATTAAAATCAAAAAGAATATTACAGTTGTCCCTCATCATTTTTGGTATTTGTTCCTATATCTGTGTAAAATAAATAACATCCGTATTTTTATGTCTACATCTAAAAAATATCCTATCACTGTTTGCTTGTTTATCCAACATCACATCATTATATACAACACAATTATTCATAATTTCATCAATAGAATCAACATTCGGTGCTTCTTCAATATCAGTGATAAATTCAATACGATCTTCATCGTTTAATGATTTCGCGTACTCGTTAAAATCCTTGAGTACATCGCAACATCGCTGATCATCTACAGATTTGGCTACCAAATACAATTTTGTTCCATTTTAACCAACTCATTATATGATTAAGTAACAACTGCGTCTTGCCACTTCAAGATGGATCTATAATAGTCATGCGAAGAGAATTTGGTAGCGCTGCATGTCGCTTAACCAATTTTGTCGCAGAAAATCAATTACTTTCATATTATTATAAATAATTATGCATCTATATTGTGTACAACCGCGTAAACAAATTCACTTAGCACATATTGATGTCATCGTTCCAAATGAAGTACGGCTGATATATTATTTCTGCCGCTTGATACTGTCAATACACGGACATACAAGTAGGCGTTAACTGTAGATGATGTTGCGAGTAGAGACAAGAAACTGAACCATTGTTGACCAAGGGGGCACCAAAGGTAGCTTCTGCATTTGAACGAATTTATCGACGAGAACCTTTACAGCGGCCAAATATATTACAGGTTGATCCTGGCAAGGAATTTAAGATGTAGTGTTTAAAATTAATGAATCATCATTATGTCACCATCAGACGAGGACATAACTGTAATACACCGCCATCAGGCAATTAATGAGCGGTTATTTGGATATTATTATGCCAGAGAATTTATCGAGGATACACGACCAAGTGAATGCGTTGCAAGATTACAAGGTTTTATAACTGCACTAATTAACATAAGTACTCGAACAATCAATTTGAAACTTATTACCGCGATCCAAACAAAAAGCATATACCCGAACAAAATACACACAATGATTTTTCAAAACAGCAAATACTCGGTAATGTCATTATAATATATTTATTTGAACCAGGTGAACTTAAATGTGTTATAAAGGAGCTACTGGTCTTATGTGGAGTGTCACGTTGTATACAATATCAAACATAACAAGATCCACTTGTAGACCCGCAATCTACAGATTATATTCAACTGCTCCTCATCATGAATTTACAAGTAAACAGTTGCCAGTGATACCCGAGGATACACAATTACCGACACGATCACTTAACTAGCACGTCTGCGTCTGTTACACTCTAGACAGGTCAGCATAACAATTTCTCGTGTATCACCAAGATTCCGGTAAATTGGCGATAATTTCTTTCCGAATCATTGTCTTTAGATCAAAACCATGTCATTATACAAATACAGCTTGCACATTGATCATTATGTTGTTGTTCAGCCTCATTATAAATTTATTAATTTAAAATCAATTTCAAATTCTATATTACTTTTCTTGTCGCATTATTTATAAGCAGCGAGTTTTTTCTTCTAATTTTATTATCGCTGACAATATCACTGATTGTGGTTTCATTAGAATCTAAAACAACTCTACGAAGTTGATTTATTCTTCTAACTCGTGACACTTCGAGATAAACTAACTTCTCACCACTCGATGCGATTAGCTACGATCCAAACAAATCTATCAGAGATGTTTATGCCTTGAGATGAGTGTATTGTCATTGCGTATTCTAGCATCCAGGGAGATTTGTCAGCGCCCAATGCATCTTCGACGACATTGATATCGTCCAAAACGATATCATTTAACACAAGAGTTTGTTTCTGTCTATCAAGGAATATCAACTTCAATATTCTGACTTCGTGAATCAGCTGGTCTATAATACAATGGCAGTGGAAGTGTTACAAAGTTTTCTCTATGACACATTCGCCTTTGCAGTTTGTCTCTGACTATCTTTCTACTAGCTTTTATCAAATCGTTTGGTCTCCATGCTTCCCAAAAATCATTTAATGGGGTTTATGAAATTCAGTTCACACTGGATTTGACCCGGATGTAATTTGATCAATTTCTGGTACTCACGTATTTCTGGATCAAGTGCACTTTAATCAGTACTAAGTATGAGGAGAAAAACTGACAATTGATGATGGTTGTTCATGATAGCCACACATTATTACGTCTGTATTTTTCAGTAAGAACCAATCAAGAAACATGTTTAATAAATCTAACGACACTGTGCATATCTCATCACAAATAACGATTTTGGGAATATATTTCTCCCCCATTCGATCAAAAGTCAATGCGTCGCTCTTATACGCTCTTATACGAAATAAACAGTGACAACTGCAATAATTATTTCCTCGTTTTTTCATCTCTCTGGCAAGAATGTGTATGGGTGTTAGCAGAATCATGCCTTATTTCCCTGGAAAAAATTCGATAACACATGTCTACTTCCCTGACCCGCCACAACCGTTTAAGTTAACGGTTATATATATATATCTATATATATGTATATATATATATATATATATATATATATATATATATATATATATATCTATATATATATATATATATATATATATATATATATATATATATATATATATATATATATATATATATATATATATCTATATATATATATATATATATATAATATTTCTTGCTGTATTCTAAATAACCCGCAGCACGAATCCAAATTTGTAAAACGAGTCCCTGATTCTTTATGTTCGATATCTATATAAACTGCTTATGTGGCGACTGCGGTGTTAGGAAATCGATTTATCATCGATAGCAAATTTATAGAAACATAAGCCAGCATAGACGACCTAAGAAAGGGTACATAGTGCGGAGAGTCGCCATCGATAGAGATAACAAAAATACCAAAATTCGTTCCATTCGAAAAGTAAGCATTTATTCTTCGCTGTTGCATCCGCGATTATAAAATCGTATTCATCATCATCTCGAATTAATTGTGAACAATGTCCATTGTGATCATATGCTCCGCTCTGGGAGAATTTACCGATTAATCTTCTATCGAGATCATTTGCATTTTTATTATTGACTTCAAAGGTCTCAACATTGTCTTCGTCGAGATCAGTAAATTTTTCATGCAATCGTCAATAATACTATTAAGACTATCGGGTTGTGGTAACCAAATTTCAGTCTACGTTCGATAAGGTATAACAGAATCACCGACAATCACTATTCTACAATATATTATATACCGTAATAACACTATTGGTACCAAGATTGTTTTCATATATGTTTACCAAACCACACATAACAGCACAAATGAAGTCTTTAAGCAAATTCGAATGACTCAACCCCGGCTAGATCAAACTCGAGTAAGGGTCCATTAAATGCAACATGTGTTATCTGGTGGGTGCAATGTCCAAAGCGTTTAAAATATCTAGCACTTTCACCATATCCGAAGAAACGTCCTGGATAAGACGCAACCATATTAACCGGGAAAAAAAACGGTTTTGGAATCATGTGTATTATTGCATAATTCACTGTGACAGTGGTCTACACAACTAGTTTGAACATCTGAGACACGTTCAAATCGTGTTGGTTTCCAAACTACTCTCTGCAACTGACGGGACTGACGAAATGAGGTTCAACTGACGGGACTACAAAACAGTTTGTTGGCAACTGCTCGTTATAATCCTTCAAATAATTTTCAGCTAGGTTTTTCATAGCGCTGTGAAGATATCCCGTACGGTATATTTCACTGTTAGTTGCTTTTTCATTTATCGGATAAATCCCATAAACAAGCGCAGTCACAGGATACACAGGATACACATGCTCGTAATATGGTTTGTCAATTCCGGTCAATATTCCTTGTTTGGACTCCTGACTCACAATGACATTTTTTTTAGGATAGAGTCGTTTTTATCACGAGTAATCTAGTTTCCTTTTTTTGATAGTATCATAAATTTCACTAGGTAAATATACTTTCAATGTTCAAGATGCGCTATTATAATCAATGCTAGTTTGTTTTCATGGTAGCATCAAAAATACCAGCAATTCGAAATGTTGACCAACGGTAAGATTCACCATCGCTCATAAATTCATTAAATACTTCATGAATTTTACCGATTATGATTCTATCAATTTTTAGACTCTTATTTTGTCATTCGACAGAAATTGTTTCAAAATTGATTTTAACATTTTTCCAAGGTTCAATTTTGGATAATCTCTTGAACTCTTTCATATTATAATTAAAAGAAGTATTTAGATAAAAGTATTAAAATTTCATGAATCAGTGTCGATGGCTCACGATATGATCCGTGACCGTTTTAACAAATCATGCAAAAAAAAATTTTGTGGAAATCATTCACAGAGTGTGCGACGAGGAAGCTTAGATCCGAAACCCTATATACGATGCGGCAATGGAGTACGAGAAAAAACAGTTCTGTCTCAGTTGTGGTGGTAAACGACATACAGCTTAAGCGTTATTATGATAAAAGAAATAATGATGGTGACAGCATCTCTGATAAAGTCATAAGAACTCCAAGACTACATTACTAGATTCTCAACAAATAGTAATTAAAACAAATAGTCAATTAGACAAATAAATACTTATGTATATAAATCAGCAAACATTTTCAACCACATCGAACAAACAGCAACTATGAAGTATCACGCGATAGTTTAGTCAGAAACCGCATGCTGAAATGGCCAGTCGGGTCTGCTGATAATCATGAGTATCTAAGATTTACTGTTAGAAGGAAAATTCGTTATTTGTCTAGATTCGTGTTCGAATATTTCAACGGATTGAGCAAGAATGGAATTGTGAATGATCACATTGATTTAGATTTTGGAAATAAAAGCTTGGAGGACCTTCAAGCTGTCAATCAGAGTGAGAATAACAAAAGTTCTCGCACAGGAATGTATCAAAAAAATTGCTAAACGTGTAAAATATATAAAGGTTGAGACTGGTAAATAATTAATATTTCAATCTTTGAATGAAGCTAGCATGCATTTTAATATTTGAATGCCCTCGGTTTAATGTGTTGCAGAGAAAATAAAAAAATCAGCTTTTTCCAATAAAATGTTGCATAACGTTCGGTTTTTATATTATATGGAATGTAAATCATTGCCAGAAGGGGTTAATTTTAGTGCGTTGATAGAGTTACTGTCCTTGATATTTGGTTTTTCCCGTATATTTATTACTAGACATACTTAAAGTTTGACTAATTTTTTTTTAATATATGATATAATATATAATCAATATATGATGTTGTTGTAAGCATGTGCATGTAACGTGCAAAGATTGTATAACAGGGATCAGATAAAATGTTTTCACTTACATGTGTTCACTCCTGGAATGCAGACAGTTGTAAATTTGCACTACTTTTTATAGTTACGAGTACAGCATTTTCCAGATAAAATTCCCTATGATTCCTTGATTGATAAAATTTCCCATTATTCATTTATTGATTCATAAAATAGCGCATGATTCATTGATTGACAAAATTCCTTATGATACATTCATTGATTGATAAATTCCCTCATTATTCATTGATTGATTGTTAAAATTCCTCATGTGATTCATTGATTGATTGATAAAATCCCATGTGATTCATTGATTGATAAAATTCCTTTTGAATGGTTGATTGATAGAACTAACAAATGATTGATTGATTAACAAAACGCAAATTAAAAATTATGTTATCGTAACAACAATGAGCAGTGTAAATTTACAAATGTGTGTATTCCAGGAGTAAACATACGTATGAGAAATTATCTATTATGACTGTACCATCTTTGTTTATGATAAGTCAGACTTTCTAAATATAAATACCTACCTGTTAACAGTACAAGGGGAGTAACCTCCACTACCTCCTGGCTACTGTTTATTTTGATGTAAAAAGATTTTTAATGAGTATTTATTATATAATAAATTATAAAAAATATCAGTGATATGATTTCTGCTATTACATATTTGAAAACTCAAGAAACACACTTAACAGATAAATTAGATTGTGATAAAATCCTTTATGACTTTCAATATATAGAAGACTTAAAAAACGATAACAGGTGTGTTACCGTCTCGATACTAATGTATTAGGAAAATACATGCCGTTAACGCACCATTAGCAAATAACAGCTACATAGATAAGTTCGTACCTTTGTTTACCGCAGTATAAAATAATAAGAACTGATCAATCAAAACAATATGAAATTAAAAAGACGATTAAACAATTGAAACAATTTATTAAAAATGAAAGTATGAACACACTTCTGGAAAACGCAGACGGCTTTATGTACGAAGTAAAAGTAGGTCAGTACTAATGCTTTTGCACCGCGGGAATATTTACTAGTAAAAACCATACACGATAATTATATTGTTATATATCAACACTGACTAAATAACTAGTAAACCGTCTGATTTCATACCTTTCATTGTATTTACCCTACAAAGATTTCATCAAAAGCGACTGACACATGCACTTGATTTACACGAGATCTTAAAACGAAATCTTTCAATGGAAGGAAATCTTAAGATCGAGATAATACAATTTCAAATAGATACTTATTTGTAATAACTTTCACCACAAGCCAATTAAATTATAAGATTGGTCAGTGAGTTTAAAATTTATCCTCACATATAATCAGGATTTATAAGTTCTTGAATTATAAAAAATCCTGGTGGAACCAGTGGTGCAAACTAAAAACAAAATGTGTCCATGCTGGGTCTTATTTGATTTGTCGAGATTTATTTGGTAATTTCCATCAATAACATCGCATACTAGATTTACTGCGATCATGAGGATACATTAACATTTTCAGGCACTATACGTCTACCCATTCCGTCGGGGTCATTATTAAGTTTGAGGACAGCTGGCACTGATGATAGTGTTGTTTGCCATGTATAGAGTATTTTAGGAAACTTTTCAGCGATGATATTATCAACTGATTTTTTATGTTCGTTGGGGTGGGGGAATATACAAGGAAAATTTAGAATTGAAATATAGGTTACGCGTATATTTAATCTCTTTGCAAATTCTACTCTGCTAGAACCAACTTCAGCATATAATACTCCTTAAATAAATTGCAAGTTAAGTAGTTCCATATCATATGCGATTTTATTTAGTATTTCTGTACATTTGATTTCTCATTTTTTCTGGTGTAATTTATTTAAATGCTCCTAATATATATCATAGCAAAATTTGAACGACTTTAGGAAACCCTCCTTCCTTAATGTAAACAAAATAATCCCAATCGTCTTTAAGTTCCTAAAATTCCAACCAAGAATATTTAAAAAGATTTGGAAATAATACTTGCGTATATATAGTATGGAATCCAAAACGAGGAGTATCATGCTACTCTTTATTGTCTATGACATACTCAGTCTTCACTGGTTCAGGTATTTGTGAAGGTACCTGAGGAGGTATTTCAGGCCATCCTAGCACTGTTCTGTTCGAACTCTGGTAGATATCTAATATAAACATGCGAGTTTATCTCAATCACGACTGATAATGTTGGTTTGTGAAGTGTTATACAAATTTTTATATTCTTTTCCTGTAATGGATTTTATTCTACAATGGAATTTCATTGATCTATTTGATTTGATAAATGCCAGATAGTATAGAAAAAATAATCCAATCTGGAGTTCCATCTGGGTTTTTTTACTCGCAAGTACCGGGGAATTATTCATGTATGTATGTTTGTATGTATGTATGTATGTATGTATGTATGTATGTATGTATGTATGTATGTATGTATGTATGTATGTATGTATGTATGTATGTATGTATGTATGTATGTATGTATGTATGTATGTATGTATGTATGTATGTATACACATTAATGAATGGATGGATGGATTAATGGATGGAAGAACGATTTTAGAAAGTCTATTTTACTATCGTGTCAATTGTCTAACATAAATAAACAAATCCAAATATCCATAGATATATCCATATTCAAAGCAGCTGTGTTTCTCAAGTAAACCAGTAATCTTGTTCTCATTGTGTGTACCCAGCAAATTGGAAAAATCATGTAGACAATCATTTCGAATCTAAGGTCAGTTGAAGACCTCCAAAGATTAGAGAGATGTGCGCCAGGTTAGAATAATTGAATATAAAGAATAAGAAGCAAACAATGTTTAGCAGAGATACGAAAACTTGAATCTAAGTTTTGTTTTTATGTTCAACAAATCATTATAGCATCCCGGATTTGGATCATTCATTGTCGTTCTTCCGAAATGTTGAAAAACATGTCAAATAAAGGAAGATATTGCGCTTTCTTAACATAGTGAAAACTAAAGATCACAACTACAGTGAATAACTAAGAATTATCTAGCCTTGTCATACGGAAAGACAATAAGAGAGTAAGACTGTGAATTCCGAGCTAGTTTCGTTAAACACATTAAAACACTATTTTAAAAAGAGTGCACATCGGCGAGACCCGATGAATTTGAAATTGTTGTGCAATTTGAAACCTTGATACTATGAATGATTGATAGACCGTAAAACGACACCTTTCATGCAAACCTTAATCACTATTTACTAAAGCTTTTTATGATTAAATTTGTGTTATTTAAATGCAAACTGTGGTCAAAGGTTAATATAACGTGTTACAATTAGTTATCTGTTCATGATTTACATACTTTCAGATAATGAATATGAAGCTTAACCTGATAAAAGTATAAAAATGGTTTGAATTTAATGTTTGACAAGTAAATTACTTCACCTTGTCTAACTTAAACAATTGCCACCAAAGGCCTTGCAACTTTAAAACAAATTAACCAATCATTAACTTAGGATTCATAATAATCGCTGGAGACGAAAACGAATAATAAACTTACATTGTATAATGTTCATGTCGCCTCAAGAACGAAATATTTTCTGCTGTTTTGCTCAAATATATTTTGTGTAGTGTATTCAATGATATTTTCAATGAGGTTAAACTATTATATTGCTTTTCCTTTAGCTGTAATCAAGGAAAATATATTTCCTTAAATTGGCATCAGGTTTATTTCCTAATTAATAATATTCGTGGTCAACATGTAGAGCGTGCTGTGTCTTGATTCTAACAGTGACAAAATACATATATAATCATTATGTTAGGTCATGTTATTCCAGTATTTAATTTCATTATTACATAGACCATTAATAAACAAGGCACTTGAAGATTTTAGAATAGTAACTGATACTCAAAACTTTTAAATAGCTATTTTCCCTTCATCTTAATGTCACTAGAGCAGCTACTACTTTCAAAGTAAAAATGTGTTTTCAAAGTAGAATTATTGTGATTCTGATACGTATACAATTTATATTAAAACGTTTGTACTCATTACTAATTTATTTGATGGAAAGTGTTCTTGCAGAATGTTTCAGAAACGGATCAATACGCATTTGTTTTACTACTATAAAAAGTCATTGTTTTGTTTTTCCCTGAGTCCTATTGCACTTATTCATATGATGAGTGAAAGAAGCAGAGGGGGGGAGGGGAGCCGGAGAACTTTACAAACAAAAAATCGATAAACCCTTCAAAACAACAAATAGAGCCTTTTTACGAAATCTCGTGTTTTAACCAGAAAAAAAGAAAGTCTCCATTTGCAAATGGAGCCTTAGTGATTTTGTCTGGAACACGATCTTGCAGTGGTGAATCCAGGCGTCGATGAGGAAACTGAGGCTTCCTCGAAATGCCTCTATTGGGTAAACAAACGACGGACACTCACCTCCCGTTGCTTCTATGATTTCAACCGAATATTTTATCAAGTCCGATACGATATCGTGTCCTCGGGGCTGATAAATTTATCGTTACATGTCCGTGTGGTATTGACTGAGCGTGACTAAAGAAATTTCTAAATCGATTATGATCCATATCACCGCAGCACCAAGTTTGCCAAATATTCCTAAGAGTATGTGTGTCAACTCCATTAAATACACACAATAAATTGCAGTTATCTCTGATCACTTTTGGTATTTGTGTGTATCGTTGAGTGACATTTATTACATCAGTGCTTTTATGCCTGCCTCTAGAAAATATCCTAGCAAGATGTTTTTGATTATCTAACATGATATCATCATATGCGACTAAATTGTTAATACTTCCATCGATATCATCAATGCTCGTTGCATCGTTGATATCAGTAATAAATTCAATAATATCATCATCGATTTGAAATTCTTCGAATTTTGATTTTGCTTTCTCGTTAAAATCCTTACAGCACTTCATAGCATCGCTGATCGTCTACACTCGGGGCTATTAAATACAATTTGTCACATTTCATCCATCTCGTTATCAAATTAAGTAGCAGTTGTATCTTGCCGCTTCCAGATGGTCCGATTATAATCATTCTAATTGAATTCGGCAACATTGCATGGTGTTGAATAAGTTCCCGTCGTCGGGTAGCTGAATAATCAATTACATTCATGCTGTTATATATAAATTATGGATCTATATTGTGTGAAATGTAGGGCGCGTACTGGCACAGATGACTTGACGACGATTACAACTAAACAAAAACAATCAGCGCTTTCTGGCAAATGTATACAATGTAGTACAAAGAAATTTAGATTTGTTTCTAAGAAACCTTTAAAAAAAAACGAGGAGCTGATATCGCAGCCAAGCTAACTAAACTCCTTGGAACCCAATGGGCAAAGTATCCAGGAGAAAAACACCTTTCAGGGTATAGTTATTGTGGACCGGGAACAAGACTTGATATCAGACTCAATAATCATAACCAACCCAAACCCTGTGAAGAACCAATAAACGCCATTGATAAGGCGTGTCACGCTCATGATGTTGCATATAGAAGCAGCAATTTGCAGCATAGACATCTAGCAGATGTGAAAATAATTCATGCATTAAATGCTGTTCCTGATAAATCCTTTAAATAAAATTTTGCTTCATTTTTGATAAAATCGGCTATGAAAGGTAAATTGATGTTAGGTGCTGGTAATTAATAACAACATGGAATCTATTTATTATTCTCCGAGTGGATACCGAAGAGGCAAGGCAGCAATCAGTAAACTCACTAGCGCTGCAAAAGTGAAAAAAACACTGCGGTTAATTGGTTATCCAAACAGACGATATGGCAAAAATATCTACCACCGCCTAAACAAATTCACGACTCGCATTTTGATGTGACCGCTCCTAATTAAGTTCATCAAGCTGATATACTATTTCTGCCACATGATGGTGGTTACAAATACGCTCTCACCATAATTGATGTTGCGAGTCGATACAAACTAGCAGAGCCGCTAAGGACAAATTCATCAATTGAAGTCGCTTCTGCATTTCAAAGGATTTATCGACGAGGCCCACTACGCTGGCCAAATCTTTTACAAGTTGATCCTGGCAAGGAATTTCAGGGTGCAGTGTTATCAGCAATGAAGCATCATAATGTCACCATCAGACGAGGACATACTGCGCTACATCGTGATCAGGCAATTGTTGAACGGTTTAATCGGACGATTGCTGAGCGGTTATTGGGATATCCATACGCGAAATAATTCATCCAGGAAAAAAGTTCTCATGAATGGGTTAAAAGATTTCCAGCTGTGATAACCGCACTGAATAATGAGATTACTAAGACAATCAACATGAAACCTATAAACGCGATTAAAGGGAAGTCTATACTAAAACTCCCACAAGAGGATTTTTCTAGAAACGCTAGCGTTTTCCAACCAATTCTTGGTAGTAATATCACTGTTAGGTATTTATACGAACCAGGAGAGCTTGAAGTTGACAGAAAAAGGGCTACTGATCTGTTTTGGAGTGTTACTGAACACAAGATATCTAGTATATCACGATCTATGGGTAGACCAGCAATCTTTAGACTGGATTCAACTGCCCCTCAACGAGGATTTACTCGACAACAACTGCAAGTGATACCCGAGGATACTCAATTACCACCGCGGGGTTTTAACTAGCTCCTCCAGAGGCATTGTGCTGGCACCCCGGCACCTGTTGCACTCAAGACATGTTAGCATCACATTACCTCTTGTATGACCTATACTGCTAATTTTTCTGTCTACGGTAAATTGTCGAGAATCCATATCTGACCAACACCAATTCATTACACAATTGCAACTCGTGCAGTAATTATTATGTTGCTGTTTCAACGTCATTATTAATTCAACATCCATTTTTTTTTATCCTGCTGTTTATAACCTGAAAGTTTGTTTCTGATTATGTCCATGACTCTGTCAAGGCTGACAGTATCACTTATTGCATTGTCATTAGGATTTTCAAGTACAACTCTTCAGAGTTGATTTATTCTTCGTACTCTGGATACTGCGATATAAACTAAATTCGACCATTCGTTGCGATTATCTGCCATCCAAACAATTGTATCTGATTTAGTCAATCCCTGTGAAGAATGTATTGATGCTGCGTAACCTAGCGTCCACAGGGAATTATTAGCACGCAATGCATCTTCAACGATGCTGATATCAACCATCACAATATCATTTAGCACTAATTTTTGTCTTTGAAATCCTTCGGATTTCGGTCCTGGAATATCAACTTCTATATTCTGTTTTCGTGTATAACAAAGGGGCACTTGAAGTGTTGCACATTTTTCTTTATGCAATTCAAATAACTTCATCTGAAGTGTGTCTCTGACTATTTTTCTACTTGCAATTATCAAATAATTTGGTCTCCACGCCTCCCAAAACTCATTCATGGGAGTTTCTGAAATTATTTCACCCTGGATTTTATCCTGTTGTAATCTAATTAGCACTTTGAATTCTCGTAATTGTTCATCAGGTGATATATAATCAGTGTTAATTTCTTCATAATAATCTACAAAACGTTTTAGCCATTCATTTGGGGTTGCACCGACAAATGGTGGTGGTTGGCCGTGATCACCGCACAAGACGACTTTTGTATTTTTTGCAATAACAACTACTCGAGAAATGTTTGTAATACATCTAATGACTATGTGCATATTTCATCCCAAATTATGATTTCAGGAATAAATTTCTCGCCCATACGCTCAGGAGTCCACTTATCTCCTTTCCATCAAAAGAAACTGTGATAAGTACAGGCATTTACCCCTCGCTGTATCATCTCTCTTGCAAGTCTGTGAGTTGGTGTTAGCACAATCATGTTTGACTTCCCGCGAAATAATTCATGTGCACGAGTAGTCTTTCCTGACCCACCACAACCGTTTGAATAAACTGTTTTATATCTACAGATTGGATCAGATATCGATTGGGCATTAGAAAATTCTGAACACTGATTGCTTATTAAATAATTATTTTCAATCGTAGCATCTGCTGATTGAATATAATCATGAAGCATTTCCCGCTTAATTCTCCATGATCCCCAACTCTCGTCAGAATTTATGAATTCAGCCACATCGCTGTTTATGTAAAATGAATCAGTGGCGACTCTAACTGCGGTGTCAAGAAATCTATTTGTCATCGATAATAAATTGATAGAAGCATAAGCGAGCATAGAAGCTCTCAAATGTGTATATTGCGGATTGTATCCATCGTTGTAGGTAACAATTGCACCCAATTTGGTTCCATCGGACAGAAATTCGTCTTTACGATTGACATATATGCCTTTATTCGTTAGATTCGCGATTACAAAATCGTATTTAGCGTTGTCTATAATCAACCGTGAAGAATATCTTGTATTGTCGTATTTGCCACCCTGAGTAATTTTACCAATTATTCTTCGTCCAAGATATTTGGCTTCTTTGTTTCTGATTTCAACTAACTGTTTGGACCAGTTTACAATTTCTTCTTCGTTGAAATTTCTAAACAGTTTTGGCTGTTCGCTAATTATTTTTTCTATATCAGGTTGTGGTAACCAGACTGATTTCTGTGCTCGATAGGATATAATTGTAACATCCCACACTCAATCATATATCTCAACAGCACTATTGGCATCCAGTGTTTTTCAGACGTGTCTACCAATCCAAAGATAACTATACGGATGAAGTCCTGTAGCCAATTCAAATGATACTAAACGAGCGAATCCGGTTAAATCAAAATGTGGCAGCGGACCATTAATCGCAACACGAGCCATTTCATGTGTGAGGTGTCCAAATCGTTTGAAGTACTCAGCGCATTCTCCATACCCTAGAAAACTCCAGGGGTAACACGCAATCATATCAATGGAAATAACGGTTCAGTGTCATATTTTGTATTCCATAATCCACCATGGCTGTATTCAAAACAGCTCAATCTGACATCTGATGATCCAATCTCCAGTGTCTGAACGGATAATTAATTTTATTCTAAAAAAATACTTTTTTTCCCAAAGATGTGAGATTATTACTGCTGCTTGTTCATCATTCATGGTAGCGTCAACACGGCCAACACTTCGAAATGTTGACCAACATTGAGATGCTCCATCATGCTTGAATTCATTAAAACAATCTCTGATTTTACTAATCATGGTTCTATCGAGAATTTTATTCTTTGTTGTATCAGAAACTCTATCAAGATTGAATTTAAAATGGCTCATGATTGGATCAACAAATCCGTGTAACAAATCATGCAGAAATGAATTCTGTGGGTATCATATGCAAAGTTTTTGGCGTGGAAGCCTTGGTCCGTTACCCTGCATACGATGTGCGGTTGGGGTTAGAGGAAAATCGCAGTTGTGTCTGAGTTGCGGTGGCAAACGCAACAGAGAGTTGAAGCATTATTATGACAAAAGAAATATAAAAATCCATCAATGACCTTGACCCTGACCTTGACAGCGCCCCTGACAACGTCAGCGACAAAATCATAAGAACTCCTCAAGACTACATCGAAAGATTTTCAAATGTAATCATTCGACCAAACAATGAATCAGACAAATAGTATTAGTATACAAATGAAGCAAGAATTCCGACAGCATCCTGTGATTACAAATTATGAAGCATCCAGTTATGGTACTGTCAGAAACCGTAGACTGAAGAAACCAGTTGGTTTTGTGACTAATCAAGGGTATTTGAGGTTTTGCGCTGGAGAGAAGAATTATTTCTGCCATCGTTTCGTGTATGAATGTTTCCAGGGATTGATCAAGGATGGTTTTGTTTTTGATCATATGGATTCCAATCCTAAGAACAACTCTTTATCAAATCTACAGGTTGTTACTTAAAGTGAGAATTTGAAACGAGGATAGACTGGACAATGGTCGAAAAAAGCGAGACCTGTAACATTATTTAATACAATAACTAACGAAGAATAAATATTCTAATAAATGAATGAAGCCGGTAGGTATTTCGATATTTGTCGATCTTCTGTTCAGTTCGTTGCAATGGGATTTTATCGATCTGCGATTTCAAAAAAGACCAGACAAAACAATCAATTAATTTATGTCTGAGTCATTCATCTTTGAGAAAATAGTTTTTGTATTAGAAATATGTATTTTCATATATAAATTCTGGAAATATAAATATGATTATAGCTGAAATTTCAAAATTGAAAAGTCAGGATATTAAACTCTGACAATTTAAATCCTGACCAAATTATGTCTGACTTTCAGGATATAGAATACGGTATTATGACTAACAAGTATATGCTACTAAAGAAATATGCGTTAATCAAAAAAATTCAGAATTCTATTCCAGACTCTCTTGCATTTTGTAGTGATGTTAGTGTGTTTGTCCCGTTATTTACTACCGTGGAAGGAATACAAAAAAATTGGGTAGGGATTATGAATTGAAAAAGGATGTTAATTCTAAAATTAGAAACAAACGAGCGTTAATTCAAGAAAATTAAAAAAAACAACTAATGATTTGACAAACAGTCAAAATTGAATTCTAATCGAAATTGTCTACGAGGGAGTTCCATGCAAAATCGACTACCTTACCCGACTGAATTTATTGATGATTTTTGGCTGTTTTTGTCATTTGTTAGCATTTTTTGATTGCAATTATAGATTTGTTGGTCAAAAGTCATCAAAAATGAATCCTAACAGCTTTTCCCTACGAGAACTTCCATGAAAAATTGACCATTTGACCCTATTGAAACTGATAAAAATCAATGAAAAACAGTGAAAAAACCACCAAAAATCAATGAAAACAGGCAAAAATGCATTAAAAAGAGTGAATAAAAAATATTTTACAGTAATAAAAATTCTATGAGAAAAATATTTTTTATTGTTAGTTGCAGCCATCACGATGTTGAATTGATTTTGAAATGAAAAATCCTATGGGAAATTAACATTGAAAATCGAGTACTTTATCCTACGGGTTTGTTTATCAAAAATCAATGAAAAATCATCAAAAATCAATGAAAACATACACAAAATCAATGAAAATTGGTCACAAATCATCAAAACTGAATCCTAACAGCTTTTCCCTATGGAACATCCTATGCAAAATCGACCATTTAAACCTATTGAAATTGATAAAAATCATCAAAATTAGTGAATAAAACAGGCAAAAACCAGTAAAAATCAGTGAAAAACAGGCAAAAATGCATTGAAAACAGTGAAAACAGTGAATACAAAATATTTCATAGTGAATAAAAAATAAAATTTCTGTTTATAAAAAATAAAATCAATCCAAAAATTATCAATCGAAAGGGCTACGGGAAATCAACCATTGACCCGACTGAGATGTCAAAAACCACAAAAACAGTCAAAAATACAATTTGCAATTTATAATTTCAAAATTTTTATATTTCAAATTAACTGAAAAATGATTTTGTCTGTTAGGTCGGGTTATGACATCTTTTCGGGAATTGAAAATGGAAAATTGTTTACAATTTCAAATAATTTTTAAAGCATTAACGACCCGATTGGCTCGTGAGAGACTGTGCGCAATCAAAAAATATATACCAATCAGCGACTCTGTTAGGAATAAACTGCAAGCTAGACAGAGTTTACAAACGGATTTTGCTGTGGGATCTGAAGAATTGTTTAAACTAATAGCCACAGCAACGAAGGGGGTAGAGCGTGCTATATGGGGAGACTACGGGAAAACCTCTTATTATTGAACTTAAAAAAATATCAGCGGAAACTGAACAAACAAAACAAGCTGTTCAAAAACTCCATGGTGATATGGAAATTGAACGATTAGGTGATATTGTATCTAAAACACCTGAATCAAAAAGAACAGTAAATGATCTACGCGCGAGATTCAACGAGGAAGTGTTATCAGTAATTGATAAGGCCGATCCAGTAAAACTTCCTGCGCTTGTTGTTGAGACTTATGAAAACAGACAAAAAAATGTTGAAACCAGAACATCATAAATACTTTAGAAGTATAACTCACTGGGCTGATATATTCTACAAAATCAAAACTAAAACAAGTCAAATTAACACAAGAAGTGCATCATACATTGAATATATCAAGATCTTAGATAACGTGTATAATCAATATGAAGAGTTTAAACAACAACAAAAACCGCAAAAATTGCAAGGAAAGCGACAGCAACCTGCAAAGAAAATATCTTTCTCACCTAAAAAACTAAAACAATCTTCTGATGATACTCTTGATTATTTACGAACCACGGATACAGAAAAACTGGATGCTATTGACGGGAAGGGATTGCTAGCAATTTCCAAAGATTCCAGTGGGACCCCAAGTGGGGTATCAATTCAATGTCCTGGTAATGTTCTCAGTAATATAGCACAATTAGAATTTCTCATCGGAGGGAAACGAGCTGGAAATAACTCACCGTAAATAATCAATGAAGCAGCTGATATCTGCAGGCGGTTATTTGCTGGCGGTATCATGGATATTGCAAGAAACCGAAATTTCATTGGTGAGTTAGTGGAGGATTATCATAGTGAGTAATCACCATGACTGAAAATCCCTAGGTGAAAATTTGTAGAATTTTCCATTTTCGTCATCGGCGATGAATCACTGATTAGATAAAAAAAACAACTGAATAAGAATTATCATACACCACAACCATGACAAACCAGCCAGCGTCTATGTAGTTAATTCACCGTTTCCAGTTTATAGCGCGTACTATGGTGATGGTTTCGGTGATACAATTGCGGAGTTATTTGCATGAATAACTCCAAACGTGGCGCCGCTAGTAAAACAATAATCGATGAAAGATATTGATGTTATTCGTGATAAGGGTATTAGTGCTGTTGGAGATCTTGCCGGGAAAGCGTTTTCAGCCGGGAAGAATAAATTAACAGCACTAGTTCAGCAGAGAAAATCCAAAGGAGGACCACTACCGTCCACAGCAGAGATGCCTGCGAATGTTAGTAAAATTATAAATAATGCAGTAGATCAAACACTAGCGTCGCTGGTGACTCCCGACCAAAGCAACATCGCCAATATGATAGCGGGAAGTGGCTTACAACCACGACGGGGAAACTCATATGGATTCTCACTCTAGTGTGAAAATTTACAATGAAAATTGCGATTTAGATCAATGGATATATAATAAAATGTTTAAAAGGTCACCAGATCCAGCGTTTTGATATAGACGCCCCAGTTCGCAAGGATGAGTCTGTACGCGATTATCAATATTACGCCTATCATGCAATATACTCAAATAGTCGATCAAGAATTGAACTTCAAATTCATGAGACCTGTAAATACTTTCTACCCGCTGAAGCGTTTATCGAAGTAGAAAAAGAACTTGTAACAGCTGCTGATACTCCTGCTGTACCAGCACCATATCCAGTTGGTACTCAAGTCGGGTTTGTCAATAATGGTATCATGGCGCTATTTGAGAGTGCAAGAAACCTCATCGATGGAAAATAAATTGATTCGATAGATCGCGATGTTGATGTGGCTACAACAATAATCGGGTTAGCAAGATATTCTGATGATTATAAAAGATCAGCAGGACCTTTATGATGTTTGCAAAGGATGTTAAAAATACCGCTGGAGGAAATCAATTTGTTGTAAGACGACCACAAAATAATGCTGGTAATGCTAATGTTGATGTCGAGAATATGATTATAAACAACGATCCTAATATCAATCTAGGAGCTGCAACACGTATATCAATGTTGGGAGGAGCGCGTAGATCATTTTCATGCGCGATTCCACTGCATCATATATTTGGTATCTGTAGAAATGTTCGAAAATTTATCTACGGGGTGAAGCATACAATAGAACTCGTGCGAAATAGTGATGATAATGACGCAATTTGGAGGCTTCCAGCAGATGCTGAAAATCCAGATGATGATGCTGGTAAAGTCATTTAACGAAACTATCACTGTGGATGTCAGTGTTGACTCCATCAATCACCGCAGAAGAATGATTACTATATTTTACGAACCAAGGAGGAAAATCATTACTAAGTTGGCTAACGGGGTAAGTACAGCTGTTAAACAATCAAATATTTACGGGTTATTCACGTGGAACCTAGAATCAAAACAAGGCATTGCTGCGCCACGTCATATATTTATTGCGTTACAGGATAACACACCAGTTGGCGATCAATGTTTCAGACATATGATATGTGATCAATTAGGTGTTAAAGACGTCTCACTGAGAATAAACGGCCAGCAGGAACCATCTGAAGATATACAACTTGATTACGTGCAAAATCATATTACTCGCGTGTATCATAGGTTGTTGTCATTTATGGCACGCGATCAATATGTCGATACTGGTCTGCAAATATCACAATATGATTTTAGGAATTTATGTCCGATTTATTACTTTTCGCTGGAACATCTTGATTTAACAAGACAATCCGTCGTTGATATACAATTTAGAGCTAATGTGCTTCGTGGTGCTATTGCTAATTATAGAGCAGTTGCTGTCATTCTCAGCGACAAATCAATGCCACTCGAATGTGTTGGTGGAAGAATGAGAGTGGTAGATGCGCCAGTGGAAAACATGTAATTGAAAATTCTTGTTGAAATCGTAAACGATTTTCTCGATTTTTCCATTAGAATCAATCTGTTATTGTATAATGTCATGCAGTGATATCAGTGTTGCGTTAACTCCCGGTCAACTCAAGAAATTGCAATCAGAATCGGCTAAGCGATGTGGAACCACAATCACATTGAAACACAATCAGATGACTGGCGGGGCGAATAAGTTGTCGCTGACAACTCGTCAAGTACAACACTTCAATGTTGCTTTCAAGGCGGTTATTTGCTGGCGGTATCATGGATATTGCAAGAAACCGAAATTTCATTGGTGAGTTAGTGGAGGATTATCATAGTGAGTAATCACCATGACTGAAAATCCCTAGGTGAAAATTTGTAGAATTTTCCATTTTCGTCATCGGCGATGAATCACTGATTAGATAAAAAAACAACTGAATAAGAATTATCATACACCACAACCATGACAAACCAGCCAGCGTCTATGTAGTTAATTCACCGTTTCCAGTTTATAGCGCGTACTATGGTGATGGTTTCGGTGATACAATTGCGGAGTTATTTGCATGAATAACTCCAAACGTGGCGCCGCTAGTAAAACAATAATCGATGAAAGATATTGATGTTATTCGTGATAAGGGTATTAGTGCTGTTGGAGATCTTGCCGGGAAAGCGTTTTCAGCCGGGAAGAATAAATTAACAGCACTAGTTCAGCAGAGAAAATCCAAAGGAGGACCACTACCGTCCACAGCAGAGATGCCTGCGAATGTTAGTAAAATTATAAATAATGCAGTAGATCAAACACTAGCGTCGCTGGTGACTCCCGACCAAAGCAACATCGCCAATATGATAGCGGGAAGTGGCTTACAACCACGACGGGGAAACTCATACGGATTCTCACTCTAGTGTGAAAATTTACGATGAAAATTGCGATTTAGATCAATGGATATATAATAAAATGTTTAAAAGGTCACCAGATCCAGCGTTTTGATATAGACGCCCCAGTTCGCAAGGATGAGTCTGTACGCGATTATCAATATTACGCCTATCATGCAATATACTCAAATAGTCGATCAAGAATTGAACTTCAAATTCATGATACCAGTAAATACTTTCTACCCGCTGAAGCGTTTATCGAAGTAGAAAAAGAACTTGTAACAGCTGCTGATACTCCTGCTGTACCAGCACCATATCCAGTTGGTACTCAAGTCGGGTTTGTCAATAATGGTATCATGGCGCTATTTGAGAGTGCAAGAAACCTCATCGATGGAAAATAAATTGATTCGATAGATCGCGATGTTGATGTGGCTACAACAATAATCGGGTTAGCAAGATATTCTGATGATTATAAAAGATCAGCAGGACCTTTATGATGTTTGCAAAGGATGTTAAAAATACCGCTGGAGGAAATCAATTTGTTGTAAGACGACCACAAAATAATGCTGGTAATGCTAATGTTGATGTCGAGAATATGATTATAAACAACGATCCTAATATCAATCTAGGAGCTGCAACACGTATATCAATGTTGGGAGGAGCGCGTAGATCATTTTCATGCGCGATTCCACTGCATCATATATTTGGTATCTGTAGAAATGTTCGAAAATTTATCTACGGGGCGAAGCATACAATAGAACTCGTGCGAAATAGTGATGATAATGACGCAATTTGGAGGCTTCCAGCAGATGCTGCAAATCCAGATGATGATGCTGGTAAAGTCATTTAACGAAACTATCACTGTGGATGTCAGTGTTGACTCCATCAATCACCGCAGAAGAATGATTACTATATTTTATGAACCAAGGAGGAAAATCATTACTAAGTTGGCTAACGGGGTAAGTACAGCTGTTAAACAATCAAATATTTACGGGTTATTCACGTGGAACCTAGAATCAAAACAAGGCATTGCTGCGCCACGTCATATATTTATTGCGTTACAGGATAACACACCAGTTGGCGATCAATGTTTCAGACATATGATATGTGATCAATTAGGTGTTAAAGACGTCTCACTGAGAATAAACGGCCAGCAGGAACCATCTGAAGATATACAACTTGATTACGTGCAAAATCATATTACTCGCGTGTATCATAGGTTGTTGTTATTTATGGCACGCGATCAATATGTCGATACTGGTCTGCAAATATCACAATATGATTTTAGGAATTTATGTCCGATTTATTACTTTTCGCTGGAACATCTTGATTTAACAAGACAATCCGTCGTTGATATACAATTTAGAGCTAATGTGCTTCGTGGTGCTATTGCTAATTATAAAGCAGTTGCTGTCATTCTCAGCGACAAATCAATGCCACTCGAATGTGTTGGTGGAAGAATGAGAGTGGTAGATGCGCCAGTGGAAAACATGTAATTGAAAATTCTTGTTGAAATCGTAAACGATTTTCTCGATTTTTCCATTAGAATCAATCTGTTATTGTATAATGTCATGCAGTGATATCAGTGTTGCGTTAACTCCCGGTCAACTCAAGAAATTGCAATCAGAATCGGCTAAGCGATGTGGAACCACAATCACATTGAAACACAATCAGATGACTGGCGGAGCGAATAAGTTGTCGCTGACAACTCGTCAAGTACAACACTTTAATGTTGCTTTCAAGGATAAAAAAAGAGTTCAGATCACTCTCTCTGCAGCTGCTATCAAAACATGATTAAAACAGGCGGTATATTCCCGTTGTTAGCTGCAATTCCTGCTTCCATTGCAGCAGAAGCCCCAGCGGTGGCTAAAGTGGCGGCGCTAGGAACCGTTGGTACCGTGGCAGGGATTGCACTAAAGATAGCAATTGGGAAGAGGTATAAAAAAGGAAAAGGGTCTAAGACTACCAGGAACCCCGTATTCATGGTACAGCGGAAAAGGTCTGAGAATCCCAGGAACAGTTTACTAGTTGAGGAATCTTCGATTGAGGAACCTATGGTTCCAATGTCAAATTTTGATTTACTGGATGCTACTAAAAAATTGGCCATAAAAAACTTCAGAGGTGTCTTTATGAAAGATCAGTTGCCGACACAACCAAACAACGTTGAAACCGGTATCATTAATCTCGATAACAGCACCGGACCTGGAACTCACTGGGTTGCATACGCGATTGATCCACGCGGGATTATTTATTTTGACTCATATGGATTAGCACCGCCGAAGGAATTTATGCGTTATATAAATCATTTAAAATCTCCTCGTTGGTATTCTACGCTACCAACACAACAAATGAATGACCCACCAATATGTGGCAGCGAAGTATTAAATGTCCTTGACGCTATTTCATTATCTGGAAAACCACCACATGTTGTCCTAAATGAATACACCAGTAATCGCTTTTTAGAGAAAGATGTATAAAATCCATCGATGAGACGAAACAATTCATCGAAGCAATCCCGAGGATGATAACACTCATTGAAAAAACAAATATTCCTCATGAGAAGACCAACAACGTAGTATACACGATACAACACGGATCATTTGCGTGGACACCTACAGACAACATATTAGATATCACTGCAACCGTTAAAGGTATTTATCGATTAACACTAGTGACACCGATTCAATTTAATATGTCATCGTAAAGTTCATCAGGGGTCAACAATACGAATTCAACGATCATCGACAAGGATACAACTGAAAAGTTCACGATAACATCTACTGATACAAATTTGGTTCGGATTTCAACAACGTGGTATTGGAATTTGTAGCAGATTTAAGTAAATAACGGTTTTAATTGAAATCGTAAACTGATTTGGGAATAAAATGACTTCGTCATCAACGGTACCTTCGGTATCTCAATATCGCTATGATCAGGCCAGAGAGTTTCAGACTAAACTCAAAGCGTTCACTGAAGAGTATGCAATGAAAATTAAAAAGTACCAACGAAGAATCACAGCAGTTGATGTGACTGTATACTCTGTGAGTGGTGTAATCATCGGAGCTGGTATTATACTATCTTCGGTGACAATGATTGCCCCGTAAGCTGTTCCTATTTGAATATCAGCGGCAACAACAATCGCTGGAATAATTTCGATAATAACAAAACAAATATCATCATGCAGCCAGAGTAAACTGCAAGACTACATAATTAAATTTAATGTTGTATCAACCGCGCACTCGAATTTGTCCTCGTTAATATCGTCGTCGCTCGATGATACATTTATATTCAATAGTGGTTCTCAGCGATGAAAAATATTTATTATTCCGCGTTGTCAAAATTAGAGCGACAACATGAATATAATAACAATGACAACACCGCAGGAATTAGTTCAAAGAATAGTGGAGAACACAAACCCAGTGCAAACTAGCATGATATCAATAACATCAACCAATCCTGAATTCAGTGTGAGTTTCCCTATCCCAGTCCCCGTGAAGGAGATAGCGTTAGCAAAACTACGAATGTATCACAGTTGGCCTAATATTAGGTCGGTAGCATTTGGCTGTCAACAACCGAATAATTCCTTGGTATTTGCAAATAAGAATTGCAAAGATGGGACTCCAGACTGAACCGTTGTTTCAATACTATCTGGGTCATACCAAATTGAACAAATCAATGCTGAATTTCAGCGTAGAATAAAATCAATTACTGGAACAGAATCAAAAATCGCTATAACGGTTCATGAGCCGACGCTATCATCCGCGATTGAGATAAACTCACCAAATTATGTCGTAGATATTTATCAGAGTTCTATTAGAACCGTACTAGGATCGCCTGAATGTCCACCTCGGGTAAAACTAGTTGATATACTACGTGAACTATCTGATTATATAACCGACAGGATAAAACCTGTCAATGAAGTAAAGAGTTAAAACGAATACTCCAAGTTGAAACTTTTCACAGGATTAATAGAATCCCGCGATAATAGATACTATCGAATTCAACACGATAGAATCACTGAAAACTTCACTGCGATGAATAATGATTTTTCATTGTTGTTGCCATCTCTTAAATCCGGTACTCTAACCCGAGATGAATTTATCAGCGACGTAGAAACAGGTAACAAAATCATCGATGACATGGAAACAGTTCATTGGAAAATTATTCAAGAAACATTAATGAACGACATTAGAATGTCATTTATGTTAACATACACAATCATAGATACAGCTATTCTAGAATTTAAAATTCCTGGGTATATGTTCTGGAACTAAAAAAAATCTCTCAATGATGCCATCGATGAAGGTTTTGAAAAAATCCACGAGGCATGGAAAGAAACAGCACTATAAACAACTATCCTGACACATAATAATGACCCAAATGGTGGTGGCAGGCATATCGCTCCTCAAAATGTGAATATTTCATCGGTGATTGCGCTCAATTTAGTATGTGATGTTCTCGAAGGAAGATACCGAATAAATCTCGAACGATCAAATCAAGCTCAGCAGGGATATATTGTGTATTCATTTGCACCAATAGCTCCTCCAGGATTTCTAATTATTGAGTCTCCGGTTAATCCAGTCTATATGCGATGTCATAATGATTCATTAACGAGAATTAATTTCAAACTCACAGACCAATCTAATAATCTGATTGATCTACAAGGTGAGGTTCTACAAATTAGTCTGTTTGTGAAGTCGTGCAAATTCTTTGAATTTCAACAATAATTTTCATTCTGAAAATATTGTTAACCACATAGGTGATTGTCCGTCGTTTTTTTTACCCACTGGAGGCATTTCGAGGAAGGCTCAGTTTGCCTCATCGACGCCTGGATTCACCCCTACAAGATCGTGTTCCAGACAAAATCATTAAGGCTCCATTTGCCAAATGGAGACTTTCTTCTTTTTTGTGGTTAAATCACGAGATTTGGTATGAAGGTTCTATTTGTTGTTTTGAAGGGTTTATCGATTTTTTGTTTGAATCGTTGTCCGGCTCGCCTCTTCTTCTGCTGTGAATGGGTAATTAAGAATCTTCTAATTTTGCTTGTAGTTAAGTCAAAAAAATGTTGCATGTTAAAAAGTTTAGATAAGTTTCTATAAATCAAATTTTTGCATATGTGTTGCACATACCATGTATATAAACATTATATGGAATTGTACAACCAATGTCATCACCATAAATACAGTGCACGGAATAGCACATATTGTCAATATGAGGGTACTGTAAGCGAAAGAAAACCTTCGTCCCTAGTAAGTAACTTTACATCGATACATGGAAAACTGTTTAAAATTGTTTCAGTGTGGGTTTGGTAACTTGCACATGTTATTCAATTACATCAGAGACGGCAACCCCGTGTTATGCCGGTATTTTATAAGAAGGTGTTGATTATCAATATCTCAATATGAACCTGACACAAGTGCACATTCAAATCATCAAGTCTTCGAATTCGTTTCAAATGTCACTGGCCTTGGTGTATCCTTCATGATATTGATAGAAAAATAGATTCGAAAATGGACTGAATTGAAAGTAGATATGAATCTTGACTTGGGCACATTATTCAGCTATCCTTTTTGATGTTGTACTGATGAATTTTTCCAACATTTCAATAAGCCTTTATGATTTGTATATTTGACAACTCTGGTGTATTTGTTGTTCGTGATTTTTCAGGCCATGAATTATGGAGGCTTTCATCGTCCTCAAAGGGAAGGAAGCACAAAATAATATCTAGACATCGATGGGAATCCTTTCGCATCGATGTGTGATACAAATACAGTTGAATAACTTCACAAGGCTGATTAAAAATGTAGATTGTTTTGAATGATACTAAATATAACTTGGAATAAATAATAGAGTACTATTCTAATGAAATTAGTAATCCTGCGTTTGAAAATATTATATTAGCCATTACTACTTACTAAAACGTCAATGTTTAAACATACGAAGACATATTTTGCTACGATGTAACAAATAATTCTATGTTATTATGCTGAGACTTGGCGGTTGATTTCTTTGATGCATTTAGTGATTGCATTTCCAGAATCCAGTAATTAACATGGGATCACCGTATGTGCATGGCTTAGTATTTAGACTTTAGATGTGGAATTAAAAAAGTGTCAAACTGCCACAGACATCGATCACTCTGAAAAACTGAATTTAATACAATTTAAGTAAAGAATGCTGGTTTGTCCAGGATCCTCACTTTACTTTTGTCGACATCTCCGTCATCAGAAAGAAATTCAGACAATCACGAATCTTTAATTTATACCCCCCTGCGATTGTCCTGCATGATCCCGAATGAATAAACAATTTACACATTGAATGTCCAGCATCAGCCGTTAGGTAGCAAGTATGTTCTCATTGTCTACTAATATCACAACTAAAGTGGCATATATGTCAGCTTTTGTTGACCAGTACCATACTTAATTTGGAACTAACTACCTTTTGAGCACCTTGTATTGTGCTTAATTTGGAAATTAGTTCCGATTGCTGTATAATTAGCAACATATACCTTTTTCACTTTTACTTCAAGGCTACCAGTGCAGTAATTGATCAATATTCAGTTGGAGATTTGTTCAAGACAACAGTTGGAGTTCGTCAAGGTTGTCTCCTGTTATCTACGCTTTTCAGCAACTACTTAGAGCGCATCATGAGTGAAGCCCTACAAAACCACTTTGGGACTGTCAGCATTGAAGAGCATAACATCACCAGCATACGCTTCGCATACGACAATGATAGGTTGGAAGGCAGGGAATATGAGCTTGCCACCTTCGTGTAGAACCTGCATGAAACATCTTCCTGCTTTGACATGGATATAAGCGCCGAGAACACAAAAGCTGATGACTAATAGTAGCGAACAAATCTCAACCGATAACAAAGTCAGAGGACAGGAACTTGAAACAATGTTCCAATTCAAATGTCTTGGTTCCATGCTCACCGAAGATAGGTCAAGAGCAGATGTTGTTGTCAGGAGCAGTACAAACAACGGCAGCTATTTCAAAGCTAAGATATATCTGGAGAGACAAGATTTGTTTGTCTCAAATCTAAAGCTAGTCTATTGAGAGCACTAGTCATCTCAATATTTCTGTATTCATTTGAGGCCTGGACCCTGGCAGCAAATTTACAACGAAGACTCAATTTAGGCACATCAAATGAGATGCTACAGAACCATACATGGCATCTATTACATAAACCACATCGCAAATGAAGAAGTGCGTAACACCATCAGGCACAAGGTAGGCCAATATGAAGACCACCGCACAACTGCCAAAACGAGAAATCAGAAATGGTATGGACATGTCACTAGAACCAACATTCGATCCACAACATTACCGCAAAGCAGTGTCCAAGGTGGCAGCAGAATAGGTAGATAGAGTAAAAGTGGACTAACAACATCACAGAATGGACAAGAAAACGTTTTGCGGATACACAGAAATTGGCACATGATCGCAACAAGTGGAGGGAACTGCTCAGATGTTCAGCAGCACGGTGCCTCAATGACCACACTAGGTAAAGAGACTGATGATGGCGATGACCTTTTTGAACTAGCATATGGAACACATCAATGCGCTGTGTACACTCGTCAATATATATATATATATATATATATATATATATATATATATATATATATGTGATGTTTTCTTAAATCTGTTAGTATCTGTTATTAAGGTGATAAGTTTTTGAATGTGAAAAGTGTACTTGTCAGAGGCAAAATGCTTCAAAATGCTGCACACGATAGGTGAGGGACAAGATGCAAAGTCTATTAGTCGTTTGATGAAATGTAATACCCTGTTCATTTCAGCTGTTGCAACAACAACTGAAAGCTTACTTCATAGATGAACTTATTATCTCCAATCAGCTTGTTGTTCAAAACGATAATTGCTATTTTAGTCATGGATGCTTTCAAATAGAAATATTCCATCCTTAATCAAAAATGCGTTTTGGCAAATAACTACGTAATTCAATAAGCGATCGTTCCAATAACTTTGGTATCATTTATAATTCATAAATATCACATAATATTTTATTACGTAATGTCCTTAATTCGTTCCATGTTAGTCAATTATCCACGGGTAAAGGTATCAGTGGTAGTAGTGATTATGGTTTAAGTAGTGAGGATAATAGTAGTATAATCCGTTGTCGTAGGAGAATGACATAGCGAAATTCAGAAGTCGAAGGTTTTGGACTAGCAAAATACATGATACTGTCAATCCTTATTACATAATAATCATGGTTATCCGATTTGGTCTGATTAATCGATCTCCGAAATCGAAATCAAATAGCATAGGGAAAATCCAATCGTCTATGTCTCGGACGAATTAGCATGTCAGTATGATATGGACATTGATATCTCTTTACAATCTAGCAACAAATAGGTTAAGTATCTAGGTTAAACTCAGAAAACATTATCATGATGTAGCCACATTTTTAGTAGTTGTATACGAACAGAATGTGTATCAGTATTAACAGTAGTTTTCACTAGTGGTATATTTACTAGTAGTATTAAGAGTCGTAGTATAAAACACTTATGTGTCATATCAGTATTGTTGGTAATGACGTAATGTGTTTTTATTATAAACATTATAATTTGGTTATCGCATGCTTAATATATAATATGGAAACGTCGAAAAGGTAGATAATGACCTGAGATCAATACCAGCTACAAAAGGAATTGAAGATAGTCACACTATTTATTTTTTACTTTCTTTACTTTATTGAAAGGACGATTGGCCCAGAGAGGCCGAGTGGTCTAAAGTGATGTCCGTTATGGATCACTGCCATCTCACCTCTGTTTGCGTGGGGTCGAGTCTTAGATTTGGCTATTGTAGTTAAGTGAGAAAGCTAGACAGTAGCTTCTCGTGGGTTGGTTTTTCTTTCTGAGGTGTTTCGGGTTCTTCCTCCACCAATAATACTGGCTGCCATGTATAGCCTATATTGTGCTGAAAAATGGCGTTAAACCATAAAAAAGACAATTCAATTCTTCAATTTGCAGATCGGCTAAGAAAAATTAAAATGCACAAAATGATAAAAATCATTTCTAAAGTTGTGATGTGTCAATATACAATAAACGAAATGTCGAAGCATTCGAGTATATTTGTTAATCAAATCATGTGCTATATATACTTGTGACAAGCACATACAGACGAGACAGAGATAACTAGAATTATACACCAATGAGAACGAATATTACTATACATGAATTCGACAGCTAAATACTTGAGAATAATAAGTATAATTAATAAACAAATAAACTGGGTTTTTTCGAATAATGCATTTTTGGCTGGTAAAAAAAACTGTTACCTTGTATAATTCTCCATAATTAGGACTATATACCTAGGAATGACTGAGTAAATAAATAAGAAATAATTAATATGAGCAGCAGAGCGGGGCGAACAGACCTACGTTTTATAGGCGTCGATTCGGTAAACCAAGACTTCCTCGTTAATGTTTAATAGAAGCGTCGATTCAGCAAACTTAGGATTTCTCGAGATTGCTTAATAGAAGTGTCCATTTGGCAAAACAAATGGACGCCAACATTGTTGTCACTCACCCCCTCTGTTGCTATGGGTTAACAATTTTTTTAGGATGAAAATGATTTATGATCTCACAAACAAAATAATATTTAAAACCTCACCTCGTAAATCAATTAGATTATTGGACTGGTCAGTGAGTCTGATATTAATTCTCGTTAATGAATTATTATAACATCGCATAAAAACTGGATTAGTTGGATCCTCGATTATTAGAAACCCTGGAGAAGGGGTTGATGCAAATGAATATAAAATATATCCTTGTTGAGCTTGATTTGATCGCTCTAGATTTATTTGATAGCTTCTTTCGATAACAGTACTTAATAAATGCAATGCTATCGCCGAGGACATATTTACGTTGAACGGAGCAATATGCCTAGCACCGCCGTCTGGGGAGTTATTATATTTGAGAATTGTTGTTTGTGGTTGTGGCATTTATTTCCATGCGCTGTTGATTCTTTTGAAACCAACGTCAATAGCATCATTGAGAGATTTTTGTAGTTCTGAGATATTATTTCCGTGTAGTTTGAATGTTGAAATATCTTATATTATATATTGTCGCAAACTCTGTTCTCGTTTTAGGATTAATGTCCCCAAATACTTCTTGAATAATTTGCAAATGAAATGCTTCCATGTCGTTGATGATTTTGTTACATGTCTTTACGACGCTGATAATTTCATCTCGGGTGAGAGCACAACAGCAAAAACTCATTATTCATCGCTGTGAAATTTTCATTAATTTTCAGTAATTTCATCTTGTCGAGTTGTGTAGTATCTTATATTAATGCGATCTTCTATCATTCCAGTGAAAAAAATCAACTTGGTGTTTTCGTTATAACTTTTTACTGGATTATCAGGTTTTATGTTATAGGTAATATAATCAGACTTTTTAGGTTCGGGTGTATAAACAGTTTCTTCTTGTCGAGGTTGATTTTCAGGCCAAACCAGTATTGTTCTTATAGATATCTATGACATATCCGGGTTAGTTTATTTCGATAGCAGATGATAATGTTGGCTCGTGAATCGTTATAGCGATTTTTGATTATCTTCCAGTAATGGATGTTATTCTGCATTGTAATTCATTATTGATTTGTTCGATTTGGTATGACCCTGATGGTAGCGAAACAACGTTCCAGTCTGGTGTTCCATCGGGTTTATTCTTACTCGTAAACACCGGGGAATTATTCGGTTGTTGACTGCCAAATGCTACCAACCTAATGTTAGGCCAACTGTGATACACTCGTAATTTTGTTAGCGCTATTTCCTTCACGGGATTCGGAGCAGGGAAATTCACACTGAATTCAGGATTAGTTGATGTTATTGAGATCATGCTGGTTTTCACCAGTGAAGTATTTTCCGCTATTCGTTGATTCGGTTCGGTATTTTTTACTATTCGTTGAAGTAGTTCCTGCGGTGTTGTCATTGTTATTATTATTGTCCTGCTCTAATTTCGACATCGCGTAATCATAAATGCGCACCATCGCCAAAACTCACTATCGCTTATTAATGTGTTATCGAGCGACGATGATATCATTGAAGATAATTGCGAGTTGACACAGCATGGAACTTAACTATCTAATCTTGCGGTTTACGCTGGCTGCATGATGATATTATTTTTGTTATTATCGAGATTGTTCCTGCGATTGATGTGCAAATTGGAAGAGCTATCCGGGCGATCATTGTCACCGAGGGGAGTATAATACCGGCTCCGGTGATTACACCACTCACCGAGTATACGTTAACATCAACTGCGGTGATTGTTTGTCGGTATTTTTATTTTCAACTGGTACTCCTCGGCGAGAGTTTTGGGTTTAGTTTGAAATTCTCTCACCTGATCATAGCGGTATTGAGGTACTGAAGGTATCTTCGGTGATGTCATTATATTTTCAAATCATTTACGATTTCAGTTAATATGTTAGTGGATGGTGTCCACGCAAATGACCCATGTTGAATCGTGTATACTACATTGTTGGTTCTCTCATGAGGGATATTTGTTTTTTCAAGTATTTGTATCATCTTCGGCATATCATCCTTGATAATATCGTTGGTTGTTTTAATATCTATCACCAGTTGTAGTGCCATCGGCATCGGGTTTCTTCAGCGTTGATAAAGGTCTTCCCCAAATATCAATCATGTTATACTATATAATTTCTCTCTAAAAGGCGATTACTAGTATATTCATTTACGACCCAGTGAGGTGGTTTTTCCAGATGGTGAAATAGCGTCAAGGACATTTAATACTTCGTTGCCGCATATTGGTGGGCCATTCATTTCTTGTGTTGGTAGCGTTGAGTACCAACGAGGGGTGTTTAAGCGGTTGATATAACGCCTAAATTCTTTAGTTGGCGTTAGCCCGTATGAATCGAAATAAACAATCACACGGTGCTGTTATCGAGATTAATGATACCGGTTTTAACGCCGTTTGGTTGTGCCGGCAACTGATCTTTCATAAAGACACCTCTGAAGTTTTTTATCGCTAGTGCTTTAACGGCATCAAGTAAATCAAAATTTGACAATGGAACTGAAGATCCCGAGCTAGTAAACTGTTCCTGGGATTCTCAGGCATTTTCCGCTGTACTATGAATACGGGGTTCTTGGTAGGCTTATACCCTTTCCCTATTTATATCCTCGTCCAGTAGCTTTCTTTAGTGCCATCCCTGCTGCGGTACCAACAGCTCCTAACGCTGCCGCTTTGTGATATTTGCAGACCAGTATCGACATTTTGATCGCGTCCCAGATATGACAACAGACGATAATACACACGTCCAATTTGGTTAGTGATGTAAACATGTTGTATATCCTCGGATGGTTCCTGTTATCCGTTTATTTTCAGTGATACTTAATTAACAACTATCTGATCAAATATCATATGACTTCGTTCTTGGTTGTTTAATCGCGCAGTATTCTGTAGTGCAACAATTATTTTACGCGGAGCTGAAACACCTTGTTTTTATACCAGGTGTTGATGTTAGTGTACCATCAATATTAGAATCCATGGTAGCCGTTGTTGTTGTTAGCCAACTTAGCAATGATTTTCCTCCATGATCCATAAATGATAACAATCTATCTTCTGTTGTGAATGGTGGAGTCAATGCTGGCATTCACAGGGATAGTTTGGTTAAAATAACTTTACCCTCGGGAGCACCAGCATTACGCCAGATTGCATCTTGATCATTATTCTTTCGCATGAGTGCTACTGTATGTTTCGCTCCATAGATAACTTTTCTAACATATCTACAAAATCCAAAAATATGATGTAGTGGAATAGCGCATGAAAATCGTCGACTTTGTCCATCTAACGTTGTTGCAAACCCTAGGTTGTAATTAGTTATATTATTTATGACATCAAAATCAACACCTGGTCTTACATATCCGGCTGGTGCTGGATGAGCTTCAGAAGCTAGTGCTGCCTTTACTATCGAATACTGGACGTGTTCAGCGTGATCAGTAATATCCTTAGATAACATCATAGATGGATCTGCCGATCTTGTATAATCATCATAATATCTTGCTAACCCGATTATTGTTGTGGCAACATCAACATTATTCTCAATGGATTCAATGTATCTTCCGTCAATCATATATTTAGCACTCTCGAATAACGCCATGATACCATTATTAACACGGATAGCTGGGTTATTGTCATATGGTGTATTAGCTGTTTCATTTGTTACAAGTTCTCCTTCCACTTCAATAAACACTTCGCATGGTAAAAAGTATTTACTGGTATCATGGACTTGAAGTTCGATTATTTCTCGAAAATCAGGTTGTACTGCATGATAGGAATAAAATTGATAATTACGTACGGAATCATCCTTGAGCACTGGAGCGTCCATATCAAACGCAGTATCAGGTGACCGTTTTGAACATTTTATTTTATTTTCGTTGATCTAAATAATGATTTGTATCGTCGTCGTTGACGACCTCGTCGTGGTTTTAAGCCACTTCCCGCTATCATATTTGCGGTAATATTATTTAAGTCATTTGCTCTCAATGATGAAGTCGCCAATGATGTTAATTCATGATTTACTGCGTTATTGATTATTTTCCTAATATTTGCAAGCATTTCTTGTGTAGATGGCAGGGGTCCCAATGACGAAGTCATAAATCCAAGTGATTTTGGCAATGACGAAATTGCTGGTTGTTTCCTTCGTCGCCGAACTAACATGGTTAGTTTATCCTTTGCAGCGGAAAATGCTTTCCCGGCAAGATCTCCAACAGCTCTAATACCCTAATCACGAATATAATCAATGGCTTTCATCAATAATTGTTTTCTTAGCAGCGCCACATTTGGAGCCATTCTTGAAAATAACCCTGCAATGGTATCGCCGAGACCATCGCCATAATACGCGCTATAAACTGGCAATCTTGAGTTTACTACATAGACGCTGGTTGGTTTATCATGGTTGTAGCGTATGATCATTCTTAATTAAGTGATATTTATATAATGCGGTGATTAATAACTGTGATAACCATGATACAAATTCGTGGGATTTTTAACTAACTCAATGAAATCTCGATATACATCAATGTCCATGATGCCACCTTGAAATAACCGCCTGCAGATATCAGCTGCTTCATTAATTATTTCCGGTGTGTTATTTCCAGCTCGTTTTCCTGATATGAGAACTTCTAATCGTGCTATATCTCTGAGAATAGTACCAGGACAGTGAATAAGACCACTACCTGATACCCCACTTGAGGTTCCACTGGAAAAAACTTTGATTTTCAGAAAATCCCTTCCCGTCTGTTTTTTTTTTAGTGATATCAGTTGCACCTTTTTCAGAATCAGCTTCTGCCATTATTTGTATTTCAACTGCGATTGGGTCTGCTGTATATGCTGCTGGTGTTTGTGTGACACCTTTTACTGCAGTTTGAAAATTTTTAAAAGCGGGACTTCATATCTTTTGTTTTTTTGGTTTTACCGCGGTTTGCTAAAAATTCTGTTTTTGCCCAGGTGGCTTCTTTTTTAATAAAATCTCTATACCTGTCGTCTTTTAAATAATTGTCTCTTATATTTTTTTAAAAAGCTATTTTTAGTAAAATTAACTAATTCAGAGTTTGTTTTGATTTTTCTGATTCTATTTATTGCGTCAGCCGTAAATATATTTTCAGGTGAATAGTATTCCCTTACATCAGCGACTTGTTGTTCAAGTGGTTCGGGAGGTGCGCTAACATCAATATCACCTAGTCGTTCAAATTCTTCTTGAAGTTTTCGTTCTTGTTGTTCTTGTTGAAGTTGTCGCTCTTGTTGTTCTTGTTCTTGTTGTCTTGCAGCAGTTATTATATCACCAGGAAGTGTTTTTAAACAATTTTGTTTGTTCAGATCTTTTTGCTATTTTTTCAAATTCAGGAAGAAGTAGAACTTCTTTCCTTGTCCCCTCCTTGGGAACATCTCCCCATATAGCTTGCTCAGTGGCTGATATTACTCCCTTGGTTGCCGTGGTTCCCGGTTTAAACATGTTTTCAGTTCCTGCAGAAAAGTCAGTCTGTAAACTCTATTTGGTTTGTAGTTTATTTCTGACAGAGTCGCGTAGAGGGACGAAATTTTCAATCGCGGCCAATCTCTGACGTTAATGCTTCGTTTACCATTATTAAAACAGCAAAGCAATTTCCAGTTAGTGTACGATGTAGTAATTTTCCCATCATAAAATGCTTATTAATGAGAAATCAACCATTTTACACAATTCAAGAAGGCAAAAATGAATAAAAAAAACAAATCGGTGAAATATTTTTAATACGAAAATTTCCATCCTTGTAGTACGCGTTCATTGATAAACTCCAGTATATGATTTCAACCACTATTGACTAAAGCCGCCTTTACAAATTTTGTTCTAGTTGAGCGCGCATACCTGTCCATTGTACTCGCATCATCTGCCCATGGATTATATTGTAAACAAAACACTGAAGTATTTATAGTTTACCTAACACAGTCAACTTATACAGCGGAGGTAACCGAAGGGGATTTTCATTCTGTTGAATTAACATTCTTATATTCTTCATTTTTGAATTAACTGCCCGTTTCGATTCGTATTCCTGTCCCAATAGTGTTTTTTAATTCTTTCCACGATAGTAAATAACGGAACAAACTTACTTATATAATTTTCATATTTAAAGGCTCATATATTGAATGTTAAATCATTTTAATAAATGCGTACGACCTCGGTAGCATGAGCTTATTTATTTTGGTACCATATTCAATGTTTTCGAACTCCGAAATAATTTGATCACAGTTTCATCGATCTGATAGTTGTGTTCCTTGAGACTTCAAATTTGAAATTTCGGTTATGATCTTATTGATATTTTCAGAATTCATATTATATGATAATTATATACTTCTAATGCAAATAATGTATATTTTTTCAAAAATGAATTCTAGACTTGTCAAGGTATTTATTCATCTTGGCACGTCTAGAGATTTTATGCAATTATATATGATGTATGGACCCTGTTAGTGCCAATGTGTAATAATACATCTTACCTACGCCTTTAGAAATTATGCAATTATATATGATGTTGTATTATGCATTTATATATGATGATGGATGGGCTCTGTTCGTGCTAAGGTGTAATTATTCATCTTACGCACGCCTGGAGATATATATGAAAACCCGATTTGGAAACTCCTCAGGTGTTTTTATTTACATCGGAGGCGCCCAAAGGTTAAATAAATTATACAACACTATAACGAAACATAGTCTCCTGAGAAGATATCTACCTCGCCAAATAGTGGGTTAGAAATCTAACAAGCTATGCTTTGCGAATGACGTCACAGCAATACAACATATAACAATGGATTGTAGAATGATTAACAATGTTATATACATTTAATGGATATATACAATGAATGAATGAATGGATATATACAATTAATAAATGAATAAATGATAGGACAGCACAGGACATACAACATATAACAATGAATGATAGGATGAATGATAATGACACTCTACATTCAAACTGAACAACCATACCCCCACAAAATCACCCCGGGTTGAATGAAAAAGGTCATTTACACCGTGTAACGTGGTGTGATTGGTATGGTTGTTTCACAGTTTGAATTTCGGGTGTTTATACCCAACTAAAACCATCTGTCGGTACCGTCGACAATATGTCAGTTACGGGGTTTGAACCATGGGCTTCGGGACGAAACCGCAACACGTTACGAATACCCTAACTGATCTTATATACATGTATATACTTTTGAATATAATATATATGTAAATTAATACAGATTGGCGGAAGTCAGCAGTGAATGAATGAACTCAATTTCGTGGTATGAATTAATATACCTATCGTGTACTTAATACTGATTATTGACAACATTGAAGCAGAACCGAATACCTTTTTAAAAAAACAAAAAAAAGAATACAATTGTTTGTAAACACTGCGTATTTGATTCGCTTTCCTACAAAAACAGATAATTATCCCAATTGACTATATCTCCACTGCGAATCATAACAGCTGAAATAATCAATGAATCCATTGTTTCAAAAAACCTCGAAATCAGTTAACACAAAACCATTGAGATTCGTAACTCTTTCATAAGCAGTATACATACCCGAACGAGTTATCTTCCTTTGGTTATATACACATAGTGCAAAACATGATTCAGACATAAAGGAATTTAATTGTTTGTCCATTTGTTCTGGAAAACGCTGATCGGGTTATTTCCTCTTCAACATATCGTGCTGAGGGTATACAAATATCAAAATATCTACCGGCTTCATGTATTGATTGAAATACCATTTCCTCGTTATTTTCAGTATTAATTGATCGTATAGGTCTCGCGTCTTTTGAGTTTTTCCCAATAAGACCTCGTTTTATGTTTTCACTTTGTCTAACAGCTTGTAGATTTGTTAAAGAAAATTGTTCTTAGGGTTGGAATCAATATGATCGATAACAAAACCATTATTGATTAATCCATTGTGACATTTATATACTATTGTGTGATTAAGACGTATTTTCCCTCCAGCGCCAAATATCAAATACCTCTTACCTATGTCAGCACCAACTGGTTTCTTCAGTATGCGGTGCCTGATAATACCATCACTGGATGCCTCATAATCGCTGATCACGGTCGAAACTCTTGGTTCATTTATGTACATAATTCTATGTGTCTAATTTATTATTTGGTCTAATGATAACATTACTTGAGAATCTATCAACGTAGTCTTGAGGAGTTCTTATGACTCGGTAAGAGTCATTGATGGAATTCTTAATTCGTTTTATAATAATAACGCTTCAACTCTCTGTATCTCTTACCACTACAACCGAGACACAACTGCGTTTTTCCTCTCACCCCAACCCGACATCGTACGCAAGGGGAGAGACCAAGACTTTCACGTCGTACACTTTGTAAATGATACCCACAGAACCCCTTTCTGCATGATTTGTTACAAAAAGTTACTGATCGTGTCATTAACCACTTGCAATGATTCATTATCTATAAATTCTGTATTTAAATACTTGTTTTAAGTATAATATGGAGGAGTACGAGAGATTATCGAAAATTAAGCCCTGGAAAAATATTATATTCGATCTCGATTGTCTCCGATGACCCAGAAGGTCTAATAAATGATACAACCATGTTGGGTAAAATTTGTGATTGTTTTAATGAATTCAAACAATATGGAGAATCTCACCGTTGGTCGACATTTCGATTTGATTGTAACATTGATGATGCTACCATGAACGACCAAAATGCAGCCGAGATAACCTTACGCCTTGACAAGAAAAACTATTTGTTTAGAGATAAATTCATTATCCGTTCGGAAAACGGAGATTGGATTATCAGAGATAAATTTGACCCCATCTTGAAGGATAAAAGAACTATCACTGTGAGTCATGATTCCAAACCAGGAATTCTGACTGGAATTGACAAACCGTATTACGAGAGATCTTATCCTGTAACAGCAGATGTTTATGTGATATATCCGTTAAATAATAAACCGAGTATTGAAAAATTAAAAGCAATGAAAGTATGATCGTTGAATTGTGTAGCAGAACGAATAACAGAACATTTCACAAATGCGCTGAGTGGAAACAAATTAAATGGTCCGAGACGCAAAGAAAAAATGAATGGGGACTAACAGTAAAGGAGCACGGAGCAACAATTCAACATATGGCAGAGTTAGAACGAATACTAAAATGTCCAATATCAATAACGACGATAACAGGTAAAGTATTATATGAACACAAATATAAATCGAGAAGAGCTCCAATAAAAAATATTGACCATAACGAACACGCGTTGACAACTGCAGTAACAATATTTACGCGAGATAGAACAATAAGGTATATATCCGCGGAGTTCTAACCGGAATTCTATCCCCAGAGGAGAAATTATTTGATTGTATTGACCAGTTACGTAAAAACGACCGCGTGCCGGTGTGGTTACTTCACAGTTTTGATATAGAAGAGTGCACATTCGATCAATTTGTAAGACCAAACGTCGAATTATACCTTACTGAAGCCCTCCACAACTAGATCATAAAACTAGATAATGGTTTTTCAACTGATCACGACGAACAATTATTAACAAACTGTTTTATAATTCCGTCGGTTGCAGTTCATTTTGCAAGAGAAAAACAAAAAAACATGTGGAAACCAACACGCGCAGATTTTCAATCAGATATCAAATCAAGCTGCGTTAAATATGTTCATGATGGATTATGGAATACAAAATACGACCCTGAAACTATTATTTCTGTTGATATGGTTGCGTGTTAGCCAGGGAGTTTTCTCGGGTACGGAGAATGCGCTGAGTACTTCAAGCGATCTGGACATCCCACACATGAAATGGCCCGTGTTGCGATTAATGGACCACTACCCGATTTTGATTTCACTGGATTCGCTCGTGTGGTATCATTTGAATTGGCTACATGACTTCATCCGTGTTGTTATGTTTGGATTGGTAGACACATCTCTGAAAAACACTGGATGCAAATAGTGCTATTATGGTACATGATTGATTCTAAAATGCTCATAACACTGATTGTCATGAAAGCGATTATATCGTATCGAGCGCAGACTGAAGTCTGGTTTCCACAACCTTATCTAGATAATATAATCAGCGGAAAAAAAAAACAATTTCCCGATCTCGACGAAGAAGATATCTTGAAATGATCCAACCAGCTATTTGAAATTGAAAATAGACAAGCAAAAGAAATCGGTAGAAGAATAATTGCTAAATTCACTCATGGTGGAAAATACGACAATAATCGACATTCTTCGTGGTTGATTATAGATAACGTTCAATATGATTTTATAATCGCGGATGTAACATCTAAAAGTATATATGTAAATCGTAAAGACGCTTTCTTGTCCGAAGGAACTAAATTGGGTACAATTGTTACTTACAGCGATGGATACAGTCTTCAGTATACACATTTGAGAGCATATGTGCTGGCTTATGCTTCTAACAATTTATTTTCAATGATAAATAAATTTCCTGACACCGCGGTTAGAGTAGAGACTGATTCATTTTATATAAACACGAAACACAGCAACGTAGTGGATGAATTCACAAATTCCGAATAGAGTTGGGTATCATAGAGAATTAAAAAGGAAATGCTGCATGATTATTCGAAATCAGCAGATGTTACAATTAAAAACAATTACTTGAAAAATAATCAAATATCAGAACTATCTAATGCATCGCCGATATCTGATCCAATATGTAGATATAAAACCGTTTACTTGAACGGCTGTGGTGGGTCAGGAAAGAAGACTCGTGCGATAGAATTATTTCGTAGAAACGCTAGCGTTTCCAAATCAAACATGATTGTGCTAACACCGACCCACAGACTTGCAAGAGAGATGAAACGATGAGGAATTAATGCAAGCACTTATCACAGTTTCTTTCGATGGAAAGGTGACGATTAGACTCCTGATCGAATGGGAGAGAAATTTATTCATGAAGTCATAATTTGGGACGAGATATGCACAGTGTTATTAGATGTATTACACAGATTTCTTGATTGGTTATTGCTAGCGAATAAAAAAGTGATAATGTGCGACGACCATAGCCAACCACCACCATTTCTTGGTTTGTCTCCACATGATTGGTTAAAGAATTTTGTAGACTATTATAAAGAAATTAATACCAATCATAGAGCACTTGATGAACAATTACGCGAGTTCAAGAAACTAATTAGATTACAACCGGATAAAACCCAGTTTGAAATAGCTCGTGAAATAATTTCGGAAACGCCATTAAATGATATTTGGGAAGCGTGGAGACCAAACGGTTTGATAGTAGCAAGTAGAAAAATAGCAAGAGACACATTTCAGATGAAATTATTTGAATTGCATAAAGAAACATTCGCATCATTTTTAATGCCGCTTTGTTAAAGACCAAATGATACACGAAAACAAAATATTGAAGTTGATATTTCTGAACCAAGTGAAATTTAGATTATCTTATTAAATGATATTGTGCTGATTGATATCAATGTAGTCGAAGATGCATTGCGCGCTGATAAATCCCCATGGACGCTAGGTTGCGCAGCGAAAATACACTCCTCACAGGGATTGACTATATCCGATACAATTGTTTGAATGGTAGATAATTACATCTAGTCGTCGAATTTACTTTATCATGCAGTGTCCAGAGTACGAAGAATAAATCAACTTCGAAGAGTTGTTTTAGATGTTAATGACACTACAATAAGGGATATTGATAGCGATGATATAATCAGAAATAAAACTCTGGTTATAAACAACAAGATAAACAAAATAAACGAGAATTTGATATTGATGCTGAATTAATAATCACTTTGAAACAACAACAGAATAATCACTGCGCAAGTTGCAATTCTAAAATGAGTTGGCGTTGGTCGAATAAAGACTCTCGACTATTTACCGTAGACAGAACAAATAACAGCATTGGTCATACCAGAGATAATGTGATGATGACTTACCATGAATGCAACAGGCGCAGAGGTGCTATTTAAGAACACGCGGCGGTAATTGAGTATCCTCGGTTATTACTTGCAGTTGTTCACGAGTAAACCTACACTGACGTGCAGTTGAATCCAGTCTATAGACTGGTGGTCTACCCGTAGATCGTGTTATGCTAAATATTTTCTGCGCGGTGACACTCCAAATAGGATCAGTAGCTCTTTTTTGCCGCCTTCGAGCTCCCCTGGTTCATATAAATATCTTACAGTGACATTACCAAGTAATGGTTGTTTTGAAAATTCTTTTTGCGGTTTTACCGTTTATACTTCTTTCTAATTGCGTTGTTAGGTTTCATGTTGATTGTTCGAGTAATCTCATTATTTAGCGCGGTAATTACGCCTAATAATATCTTGACCCATTCACGAGATCGTTTATCCTGGATGAATTCTTTCGCGTATTGACATCCAAATAACCGCTCAGCAAGCGTCCGATTAAATCGTTTAACAATTGCCTGATTGCGATGTAGTGCAGTATGTCCTCGTCGTAACGCAGTATTGTGATACTTCATTATTGATCAACTTGTAATAGATTTGGCCAACGCAGATAACCCCTTCGATAAATCCTTTCAAAAACGCAGAAGCGACTTCAGTTGATGAATTCGTCGCTAGCGACTCTGCTTGTTTGTATCGACTCGCAGCATCAACTACGGTTAGTGCATACTTGTAAACACCATCATACGGTAGAAATAATATATCAGTTTGTTGAATTTCATTCGGAACGGTCACATCAAAATGAGAGAAGTTAATTTGTTTAGGCGGTGGTTGATAAATTTGACATATCGCCTTTTTGGATAACCAATCCACTGCAGTGGTATTTTTCACCTTTGCGGCGGTAGCGAGTTTACCAATTGCCTCTTTAACCTTCCAGTATCCTTCCGGAGAACAATAAATAGATTCCATGTTGTTATTAATTACCCTCACCTAAGATTAATCTACCTTTCATAGCCGATTTTACTAACCATGAAGTCAACTTTTCTTTGAAGGATTTATTAGTGATGGAATTCAACGAATGAATTAATTTTACATCTGCGATATGTCTCTGTTGCCGATTACTACTTTTATAAGCAACATCATGAGCATGACACGCCTTATCAATAGCATTTATTGGTTATTCACCACGTCCGGGATGGTTTTGATCATCGAGTCTGATATCGTGTCTGGTTCCAGGTCCATAATAACTATACCCAGAAAGCTGTTTTTCTCCTGGATACTTCGCCCATGGTGTTCCTGGGAGTTTTACTAATTTGGCTGCAATATCACCTACTCTTTTTTCTTGCAAATTATCTGCAGATTCCGTAGAAACAAATATAATTTTTTTGTACTACATTGTACGCATTTACCAGAAAATGCTGATCTGTTATTGCTTGTTGTAATCGTCGTCAAGTCATCTGTCCCAGTACATTTTTTACATTTCACACAATACAAATCCATAATATGTTTATAATAACATGAATGTAATTGATTTTTTGGCGACAAAAAACAAGAGATCCAGTTAAGCATCATTCAGCGTTACCAAATTATATTCTTATGATTATAATCGGACCATCTGGAAGTGGTAAGACGCAACTATTACTTAATTTAATAACGAGATGGATGAAATGGGATAAGTTGTAATTAGTAGCCCCGAGTGTAGATGATCAGCGATGCTACGAAATGTTAAAGGAATTTAACGAAAGCGCTTCCGAGATTGCCATTTATAATGTTATCGAGTTTATAACCGATATCGAGGAAGCACCGAGCATTAATGATACTGATGGAAGTATTAACAATTTAGTTGCATATGATGATGTGATGTTAGACAATAAAAAAAATACCGCTAGAATATTTTCCAACGGTAAACATTAAAACACTGATGTGATATATATATATATATATATATATATATATATATATATATATATATATATATATATATATATATATATATATATATATATATATATATATATATATATATATATATATATTATATTTATATATATATATATATATATATATATATATATGTATATATATATATATATATATATATATATATATATATATATATATATATAGCTCAACGATACGCTCAAATACCAATATTAATCAGATATAACTGCAATATTATTGTTGTATTCAACGGAGTTGATACACATACGCTACGAAATATTCACCAGACTTGGTGCAACGGCGATATGGAATATAAATTCTTTAAACGTCTTTTTAGTCCCGCTCAGTCAATCCCACATAGAGTTGTAACTGTAAATTTGCATGACACTAGATCAAGATATCGTATCGGACTTGATCAAATATTCGGTTAACTTATAGCAGCAGAGGGGGTTAGTGATAACGATTTGGCGTCTTGTTTTTGACAAATGGACGCTTCTATTAAGCAATTTCGAGAAACCCTCAGTTTGCCGAATCGACGTTTCTATTAAGCATTTACGAGGAAGCCTTGGTTAATCGAATCGACGCCTATAACAAGTTGGTCTGTTCACCGCCTCTGCTGCTATATGCGGTTGAGTTTGATATGCAAAATTTATTATACCACTGAGTTAGTAGAACGATTGTTTGGAAATGTCTGCTTAATCGTTTTGAAATATTTTTTCGTCTTACAGGCAATGTAAAGGGTGCCGCTTACACAGCTCCTTAGTTCGAACCTTAGTTGAGTACGCGTTAACAATTGCACAATAGCACTATGAGCATCTTATACATATGGATACAACATAGCCATGGTAGTAACAATATAAAAACTAATGGAAACCCTAAGGGATATATTTGCAGAAAACGCTAACAGAAGGAAGATATTTATTTCAATACAAAATAAGTACAGATACAGGTAAAAATATGAAACAAGAAATATGAAATAGTTATAGAGACATTGTTAACCTTTTCTAAAAGACATTTTTCTAATAGTGAGCATATTCTTCTAGATAAGTGGTTATCCTATTTACAAAACAAAAACTTATAAAAAAAATACATTTACCATTTTTTTTTAAAAAAAAGGGCACATTTTCTTAATTCTAAAAAGACTATGATTAATGATTTATAAAATACTTTGAGATAACTTATATGTGTGTCATGAGAAATTGTAATATATAAACTGATTTCTGACGAAATATGGAAGGTTCGTCAATAACCTATATTAGCTACTTGGTTCATTAAGGTGTACTATACATAATTATTTTTAATAAAACAGTTCCCTTCTATTTATTCATAATATTAGATAGATAGATATATTGATAGATAGATAGATAGATAGATAGATAGATAGATAGATAGATAGATAGATAGATAGATAGATAGATAGATAGATAGATAGATAGATAGATAGATAGATAGATAGATTGATAGATAGATAGATAGATATATGATCCGTATGATTTAATGCCTCATGGATATTCAGGGTTACAATCTCTCTGATCATTAATATCAGCATCACTACTGACATAACAATACGGATTCGAATTTTCATATGATGAACAATTATTCCATCCATCTGCACAGCAAAACCCGTAAGTTCCAACCAAATCTACATAACACCAGTTCGCAAGCCGTATTCCTTCTTTTTCCGCTTCTTCATTGTGCACTCCACATCGATGTGTGTCAATACATGCTCTTCCTTGGACATCTCTCATTCTAGTTCCACCACAATATTGCCATGATGTACCAGATTTACACCACAGGTAATTTGTGATATTAGTTTCGACACTCCCCTCAGTGCATGGTCCAGTGCAGCAATAATCCCAATGGGTGTCGTTAGTGTAGCACCAACTATATGTTTTGTTTCCATGACATCCACAATTGTGGCCTGGCTTACACTTGGTATTCCCAGCTGTCCACTCTGATGGTGCATCCGTTTTTGAGGCAATGGAAATTTCTATTTGGATCCAATGTATCGCAATAATCAACGTCACTAGAAAGGACCAGCTCATCATGTTTCAGAGTGCGACCTAAAAATGAAATAAAGACATTTAGATATTGTATCATCTATATGTATGAAACATTCATATTTGAGTCTACTTAACCACATAACTTGCGTATCTTGTATGACTGTTAATTTTAATTCCCCCTCTCTACGCATGGTACAGGTAGCATCACATTTCTTATTTCCCAGCGAGTGCACTATGGCCTACTTCTTAGAGAGTATGGTTAACATTCTCCGCTCAAATGGTTTAGCAAACATTATATTGAGTACACTGTTTCAGCAATTGTTGTTTTTCTAGTAAATGGCATGGATACATTTGTGACGCAGGTCCATCAGTCTCGTGTTATTCTTAAAAATTATATCAAGCATGTTTGCTTTACATAGTTGCTATGCATAATGTAGATGGTGAAATACCAATAGTAGTCTAGATGTAAACACTTAGGGTTAGGGCAAGTAGAGCATCTTAAAAACCGCTTGGATGACAACTATTTTCAATTGTATCAGCCTCTTGGCTCTTCATCGTCTGAATGTGCAATGATAATGACAAGAAACAGAAATTCCATATTTAATGTTATATAGTTGTATCCATTTATTGTTTTAATTTTGTAGAGGTATAAACTTGGAATCTTTCATATATTTATTAAAAAAAATTGATTGTATCGCTTGAAATAGTTTTAAAATCCTTTGCGTTGATATCGATAATATTCTGTAAATTAGGAAACAGTTTTGTGTCGTCATTTGTCGGAGAAATGTGCTGTTTTTTACTTATAGATGTAAAACATTAAAACATTTTTGGTTTATTTATATGATACAGGATTATTGCCCATCGTACCCATTTAGTACCATTCATCAGCTCATAATATGATGTATAACATATCTTGAATAGAAAAATGTAACCAAATAAAGTGATGTGTTAAGATTTCATCGTAATCATCGGCGGCTCAGTCGTAGGAACCATACGAAATAGCACCTTTGAGGTGTCGTCTGTCATTGTTTTTTTTTCCATCGTGTGAATTTGGCTGTGCAGGCCAGGGCGCGAGAGACAGACCCAAGTACAGTTGGTGCATATATACTGAGAGGTCTGATTTACTGGTGTTGATGCCACGCTCTTCTTTCGCTTACGTTTCTCTGCCAAATTATGGTGTCTCTAAACGACAGCGAATGCCATGCACTTCCTTGCTGTCATAATCCAAGTGCATCGGTCGTCGGCCAGCAAATACTAGCCATCGGCAAAAAATTCCCGTCTTTATGCACAGATCCTTGAAATGGATTGATTGGTGGCCGTCGCTTATTGTGCGGGTTCCCAGGTGTCCATATAAGATGTCCTTTGATAACATCCTATCTTCATTACATCAGATGTGTCTCTCCATTCGAAGGCAGCGTTTGCACTGCAGATGGTACATGTGTGGGACGCGGTCTTGCTAGTTGATTTTGGAAGGAGTTGCGCCAACACTCTTGACTCATATAGCGCTGGCACATGTTTCACTTCCAAATGTAAGGAAGTATTAACTTGTAATATCAAACATATTAGAATGAATACATTATATGTAAAATGAACAGATCATTTTGTATTTCTAATGCACTTAGGTATCATTGCAAGTATTTAGCACATATCAAAGCATGCATGATTGACTATTTGTTTGGTTTTAAACAAAACTTACTTAAATTAAACAGAATCAAGACGATACAGTACGATGTTACAAAATCATTATACAAATTGCACTAAAACAAACACTATGAATCATTTAACTTTTTTTTCAAAATGCATCTTTTAATTAAATGTAACTACTTAAAAGTTTGTATTTAACAATTAATAGTTGTATGGAACATACTGTTATGTGCAATACTATAAATAGTTGTATGGCACATCTCATTAAGTATAACCATTTTAATATTTGTTTATTAATATAATAACTAATGTAGTTAAATGTGGATGACAGGTGTGCCCATCTTATATTGTTAGAAAATTATCATTAAATTTGAGATAAAATAGCAATACATTGCTGAAATGTTTCGGAAGATATTTTAAATTAATGCTACAAACATAAGCCTCTAATTATTCTTTACGAAAACGATGTATATTTTGTATCAATATATATATATATATATATATATATATATATATATATATATATATATATATATATATATATATATATATATATTTGTTCAAACAATACATCTTAATGTTCTATCCCACAATCGTCAAGCTTAAAACGATATCGATACCGACCACCTTTGGGCGTTAATAACGGATAATTTTCAGATATATTGTCACTCAATCTTCTTTCAAGATAGAATGTATCGGTGTTTAAATAGAGTCTATTGATTAACATATGACCGAAGATTGTATAAACAGTTATATAGAATTTCATTGTTTATTAAACAAAGAGTGCGCATTTTTTTTCATCCGAATCGCACATCAAACTGTTGTACTTGATTTATTTTAAATAGTTGCTCACATCATTGTCACCCATAAGTCATTTAAGTATATAGTGTCCACCGTTTAAATCCAGTAAATTCATGTATTAACTTAGGATCGTATTCCATTGACAATATTTCGGTATTAAGTGCTCTAAAAGCGAACTTTTGATTATTGGCGATGGACTCAAAACATGTGTATACTATCTAGAGACATATATCAAGCAAGTGCGAGACAGAGGAAACTAAGGGGATAAAAAGAAATAAAGAGCTATAGACAGAGATAGACAGAGAAAGATAAAAAGAGACAAATAGAATAAGAGAGTCTGATTACACAGATTTTCAAGAGAGCTCCTAAATCTCACGTTTTTCGACTGCAAGAAGAAACTTAGAAACCTAATAATGTTTCCGAACTTAAATATTTTCAGCATTTTCTGTGTTTTCTAATTTCATGGTGTTAGGTTTTGGTTTATGTTGTTTGTAGTCGTATCATTACATATGCTGTAAAGCGCTTCAAACATCTAAAGGTTACGCGCTATCCAAAGTACTCATTATTTTTATTAGTAGTAGTAGCAGTAGTACTACTAGTAGTATTATTATTAGTAGTAGCTGTTGTAATTATATATATTCTCGACTTAAGTTACTATTTTAGTAAGAGACAATGTATTTTTGTACAAATTCAGTCTCTAATCAAGCTCGTTGTTTATACCCGGAACACTCTTAAGCAGTCACATATGATTCCTTTGTATATTTGAACTCCTAGTGCCTTTTGTATATTGTCCGATTGGTACAGATGCGTTTATTTACTTGATTTAATTAAACGAATTGCTCAAATATTAGTCGTCATTACAACGGTGCAGTCTACTCATTATGCTCAATGTTTAAATTAAATAGATTCAGTAATATTAATATAAGATTGTATAAGTTTCGTTTGTATGGATCATTTCAAATTTTTTTATTTTTGTTATGACTTTATTCTGTATGAGCTCTACTGTTAGAAATCATATGATAATTTGTAGTACCGACATTGTATCATGAAACATTTAGTAATAACGTTATGCATGGTCATTTATGTTTGGAATTTCTCGAGTGTGCACATCCGAAAATGCATGGTGCTTAGAATCAAGCTGTTTCTGTTTATTGGATAGAACGTAAACTTCCATCTCCGAAACAATACTAGCCTTCAAGTGACAAATAGATAGATAGATAGATAGATAGATAGATAGATAGATAGATAGATAGATAGATAGATAGATAGATAGATAGATAGATAGATAGATAGATAGATAGATAGATAGATAGATATAACGAATGATTGTTTTAATTTAAAATAAGGTTATTATGTAAAACAAACAATAACATTCCCGATGAAACTCTATGGCTACTTTCTGAGAATATTATAAAAGAGATAAGTTTCAAAACCAGTCCAAACACATACATGTGAATGATAAACGAAAGGTGTAATAGCAACTGGTATCATTAAGAGTAACGTAAATTGTAGAGCTCGGCCTGGGTTGAAACCCGCGACCTACCGCATATGTGGCCATTGCGCGAACCCGATTGGATATTCTAGTACTGACGCAAGATGAACATATCACTTGTTGTACTCCTACGTGTAGAGATAAATTGTGTGTCTCCCACATTTAGCAACCTTTGTTCGATGACACTTGACGTCTGGTACTTGCATATATGTGTGCGTCTAAATAGAGCCATACAGACTAAGTGCGTTCTTAATCTGGACATGTAAATTGATGTATGGAAGTGATCGCTTTTTATCCAATCGTTTAATGTCGGATTCACCAGATAAGTATAAACTAAAGTCATAAAACAAAATTACACAAGTGAGGTGAAAACGTTCTTTAGTTTGGATAGTTTGATTAAGTATATGCACAGGAAACGTTTTCATTCGCCAAATAAGTCAATTGCAGTTCATAGCAAAATAACAAGTTTACTTCCCAACACCAAATGTATGCCTGCATTTTTGGTTATTGTTGACATCATATAATGTTCACAGTTCTGCCACGGGCCTTCTTCTAGTTGATATTTCTGCAAACCATTTTGTACGAAATATAAGATTGATTCAATTGGAAAGATTTTGCATCCATGCCATTGGTATCATATTATAGTTACGATGTTCCTATATGTTTCCTACTGTGTGATTCACTCGATTTCGTCTGAGACCATACATTAACAGAGATTAACATATATATATATATAGACAGACAGACACAAAGAAAGCGAGTGAGGTTGAAAGAACGAGAGAGTGAGATTGAGATATATAGAGAGACCAATAATGTAATAAATGTCCAATATATTGACATGTCGAATATTTAAAATTGTACACGAACATTAATCAGCAAGGAAATATTTCTACCAAGCCTTGAGCTTCGGTCAAATTATTGATCAGAAAATGAAATATTCGATGACGGAAATGTATTGAAATTATCATGTATAATATTCGATTTTTAAAAATAAAATCTTACCTTTATTCTTTGCTTGATATTACTTTGAATGTCAATTTCCTGTAACTGGACGCTTGCTCGGGTCTTAAAAATGTGTTACAAAGTTCTATCTTCAGTATATCTCACTTGATCTTGTGTTATATATATATATATATATATATATATATATATATATATATATATATATATATATATATATATATCCAAACAATGACATCATACTGAACCAAATATAGATTGGGGGCAGACAAAGTTTACTATTATGAGGTCAATGTATTCATGTTTGTTTTGTCGTAAACCAGTTTCAGCTTGTTATTTGTAAGCTCCTTCCATTTCATACGAAGCGGTGGTAGAATATATGAGTATGCATTGGTAGAAAAAAGATGTGATCAACCATATTTACATAAGACATTAATGTTCGCGAGATTACACCAAGAATTGCGTAACTTAAATAGTTATATTTGTGTGTGTGATAGCGTTTGAAATTATTAAACTAACAACGTGTATGTATGTATGTATGTATGTATGTATGTATGTATGTATGTATGTATGTATGTATGTATGTATGTATGTAAGAATGTATGTATGTATGTATGTATGTATGTATGTATGTATGTATGTATGTATGTATGTATGTATGTATGTATGTATGTATGTATGTTTGTATGTATGCATGTATTATTATACATTTTTAATACTGTTATCATGGCCATTAATGTTAATTTCAGTTTTATTTCTGTTTTATGAAATACAAATAAATTGCATTTTCTGTTGAAACGGATATATACATATATATATATATATACCTAATACAGGTCGTAATCTGCAAACTCATAAAAACATCAATGAACATGCATAACATTAACACAAACTATGTCATGACACAATATCGGTAATACATATATATAATCATGTGCATTCTAACCGTAGAGCTGATATAGGTTAGAGCGCTGGGAGAGAATTACACTCTGAAGCTTTTCATAAAAACTAATATTATCCAATCTAACATTGATGATTTTTCAGGATTTTCAGGATTTTAACATTAGATGCCTTGTGAAGGCTGAGCCGGTGTATCGACGACTATATGAAATAAATCAAGTAAATAAACGGCTGCTTTCAGATCGGACGAAATAAAAAGAGCACTCGATATTTCAACATACAAAGTTATCATGTGTAAATGTTTACGCTGCCTTCGGGCTTGAATCACAAGCTGTAAGAGGAGATAGAATTAGTGCAAGATATATATTGTAATATACAGTAATACAAAGTTCTAAGAAAGTTGACGTACTGTTTCATCGGGAATGTTTTGTTCTTAATATAATAACAATAATAATAATAATAATAATAATAATAATAATAATAATAATACAAATAATAATTATATGTATAAAATAATACAGAAGAAAAGTAAACTAATTCAAGTCGATGAATTGTGTTCAATGATAATTATATACAATTTAATGAAAGAAAGAAAGACGCTATTGACGGAAAACTACAATCGTACTGGGCAAATAGAGGTTAACTTACAATTCAATGGGGCATTTTAATGATTAGTACACTCCTGGTACTACCAGAATCACTTTAAAAAAAAAACATTGAGAGAGTTCACGATGGTCAACAAGACCTAGTGAAATGCCGAGTACGCGCCAAAAACAAAACAAACGTCAGTTTGGTGGAAAGGATTAAGTACTCAGGTAAAACACGTATTGAAATGTTGCCAAAATTGCATAAAAAACTCAAAAGATGAAGCTGAACCAATGATACCAATGAATTTCCAAGTCTATCTTAGCAAAGAGTCGCTTCATACTTGTTTGAACTGAATGGTCAAACATATCTTCTGGTGATTGATTATTTTATCACGATACATTAAAATATCGAAATTGCACGTCACATTTTCTAAAGCAATTGTCAATCATCTCAAATAAATCTTTGTGCGACATGGTATGCCAGAAGTATTAGTTTCAGGTAATGGTCTACAATACACATCCGCAATACTCAAAGATTTTGGGAAAATTTATGGATTCAGGCATATTACAAATAGTCTGAAATATCCACAGTGCATTGGTCTAGCCGAGAGAGCTGTTTAAACAATTAAAATAATGTTTAAAAAAGCAAACATCTATTACATAGCTCTTTTGACATATCGAGCAATCACATTACCAAATAGATACAGCCCTGCCGAATTATTGATGGGAAGCAAATTGCCAACTACTTTGCAAATGGACCCGAACAACTTAGAGACGAAATTGCCAGATTTAATAAAACTGAAATACTCGGAAAACTATCAAAAGAAAACTCAAAATAGAATTTATGATCGTCGACACCACGCCTGAAATATGAAAAAAGCTTCCAGTAGGGAATAAAATATGGATTAAAGATCAATTTTCATCAGGGAGAATTAAATCTCAGGCATCTACACCTCGTTCATAGATTGAAGTAACTGAAGAAGGAGAGATAGAGATACGGCATAATAGGAGAAATTTAGTTTCAGTGCCTACCACATTATCAGAGCTTCTAACAGTAACTGCTTCAAAGTCTGATATATTGATTGACACAGACGAAAGCAAAGCAATGCGAACCACTCCAAAAAGATATTTCCTCCGTGCGGTAAGATTATTAAAACCTCCTGAGAGACTGAACTTGTAGAAAACAAAATAAGCTTGTTTAGAAATGCCTTCATCAGATTACGTTTCGTTTTAATGTAATATTGAAAGATGGGAAGATATAGTGTAAGCCATAATCTTATAAGTTTTGAATTGTCACTTGAAAGTTTTAAGGTAAGGGTTTACGTTCCATACCAATATACTCTCAAGGAGAACTTTACTCACCTTCCAAGGTGTATTTAATTCTTGTATCGATACATTCCACATTATGCCTTCTACAGTTATACTTCAAAAACAAATAACATTACAGCTAGATGGATAAAAACATACATACATACATACATAAATAGTATAAACTGTGTGCAGACTGACGTGATATATAGAAGGCTTTGATGTGAGCAACTATTTAAATTAAATCATGTAAATTAACGGCTGTCTACGATTTGGATGGGGCAGTAATTCTTTAACAAAACACGAAGTCTTATTGGACTGTGTATGCATCATCCGGACATAAAAGGTAGGCATCCTATTAATGAAAATGTATTTATGCTACGTAAAATATCTACGTTAAATACCTAAATTCCCCCCCACACACACAGACACACAAATACATTATGAATTCAAATAGTTTACAAAGGTATTCTTTGCAAACATTAAATTAAGTTTACACATTTTTATCTTAATACGTTATAACAAAGACAAATCAGTAATTTGGACCATTATATTGTAATAACCACACACGAAGAAGATCAAGAGTTTGATGCAATCAGCAATCAATATCTTTCCCAATAATACAAATAATCAAGTAACGCTTTCGATCTTGTGAAAGAAATTTGAGATAATTTGAGATAATCATGCATGACGTATAGCAATGCATTTCAATCAATTCCAACGTTCTAGGTAATGTCGTGATCCTAACATCAGAAATCTGCTCTTCAGAGGATAGGTGAATGAAATCAGATGAAAAAGGAAAAAATATAAAAATAATCATGTCACGTTTTTTATTGAGGAAAGTATTTTACCTTTGCTGATCAACATCATTGCTAGCCTTATTCTTATTCTTATTCTCTGAAGTCAGTAATTAACGCATGTTGCAAGTATCTCTTTCTGGGAATTCATCCTCGTTGTCATAATGGACGTTTATCCACGTTAGGGTAATTCAGTTTCAACCAGGTACCATAATGATGATGATCCCATTGTAAGAAAACAGGTGTACGATGTATACATACAAATACTAGTAAAATCAATAAATTCTAACATGTCAGATGCATTTTAAAATTAAAGAGCACATATAAACTAGCATTACAATGCTTTGCTTGGATGAAAACAACAATCAAATGTAATATTTAATATGTCTTGCACTTTAAAATACAAGATAATTTATGATTGTAAACCGAAGAGAAAACGATTTGTATTAAACTCATTTATTAAGCCAGTAATTCAATTGCATTGTTCATATCACACAAAACATTCATATATACATGATATTTCTATCCCATAGTTGTTTGGAAGACACGGTTTTTTCCCAGTTTCCTCATCAATCTAGCTTGTATCAAATTGTTTTCAAACTAATCTACACAACCGTTGATGAATTTTCGCTTGCAAAATGTTTGCAGAACTGGTTAGGGTAATATTATACATTATTTTACGATGAGCATGGGGTATCAATTGTCTCAATTACGGTCAACTCAATACTATTCTGGAAGAGAAAACATAATGGTTTTGTCAACTATTGTGCAATTTGGAAGGAACCATGCTTGCAGGTAACATAGTATTTAAGTTGTATACTTAGATTTCTTTAGAAAACCATCTATACACATTCAGCTCAGTTCTGATAAATCGTTTGTGTTTCTTCATTTGCGAACAAACCCAAGTATGTTAGATGTAAAACTCCACCTAAATAAGGATTGGTTCAGTAATACACATTTCCGTTATAACTGACATATACTGTAAACTAACTGTACACGTCAAACTTATTTGCGACCTTCTCTTTTCAAGGTTTAAGAAACAAAGAACTCCTTGAAAACGCAGCTTGCAATTGGCAATGCCTTGTTTTCTCTGTCCCTCATTCCGGCTCTCTCTCTCTCTCTCCCTCTCTCTCTCTCTCTCTCTCTCTCTCTCTCTCTCTCTCTCTCTCTCTCTCTCTAACTACTAATTATAATGTTGTTATCCCAGACAACACTGTACATGGTGAACATTTTCTTAAAAGTTATTTACATTGTTTTCGTCTATATTTTGTTCAGGATCTGAAACATTTTTTTTTATTATAGTGGATGTGTAATAGCACTGTGCCCAAACGTGTGCCCATGACGCCACAAAAGCTTGTGGTTTTGGTAAGTTTTGTTTATAAAACAAATAATTCGTTACCATGGACAGATGTACTTAAGATATTTTACTGGGACAAAGAGGTATTCTACAAAATGTTCATGGCCGCATTATCACTACCACATTGGCAAGGGATGATTCAATATTCTATATAATGATAAGATACATGATTTCTTGTTTTACTTGGTGACACATCTTCAAGTTTAGTATATAACTACTATTTCAGTAAAATTCAAGACAAGCTTAACTACTATAATAAGTTATTTCAATCGCAAATATGTTTCATATTCCCACTTCTTGAAATATCGTCTGGTTTTTTAAGTAAACCATTTGAAAAATACAAACACCAGACATTTGTTGCATGAATTAGCTACTATGCTTCTACTTTGGATTCGAAAGACTAAGTTTTGATTGTTGTAGGTAAGGAACGCTCTCTATGGGCTATTGCCCAGTAAATAAATGTATTTGTTTCTAAAGTTTGAATTACTCAACACAATAAGGTCACCATTATTGATAACATCCTGGATACTGTATCAAGTTCTAGACCTACAAGCCTTTACATATTCTTTTTCAAATCAAATCTAACATTTTTTTTTCCGTTTCTTGTTTTGGCTCAACATTTAAAACGTACTACTCCAAATATAATAAAAATATTGTTTATTTAACTATCATTTGATTTTGCATTCCGTTAACATAACCAGGAGATATAAGTATAAATATATTAAAGTCCTGTACGTTGTGCATTTTTGTATAACGGTCGTTTACAAAATGTAACTTATAGACGTGAGGTATATATTAAAGTTGTTCGCTTTTGGTGACGTTAATACTAAAAATTTATCGAAATCAACGCATGTTGATATAATTTTTTTTTGTTTTCCTAGAATAGTGAATATCATGATAATCGATTATTATAAGCTACATATGATTCCAGTATAGACGCCACACAAACAATATATCAGTATGTGATGCTTTCTACGGACTTCAATTGTTACGATTCTCTAAATATAATAATTATAATCCAATATATGTATCAAAAGTTCAACGTAATGAGTGTATTACCTATATAAGATACTAATATGACTATTAATGATTGAAAAAAAAGATATTGACACTTCTTAATCTTAAACATTCGTCCTCTTTCCAATATTTAGTTTTCAAACTATACACAAAGAGCACCAAATCAAACATTAACACAAAAAAGAAAGAAACAAACAAACAAACAAAATACTAAATTAATAGGTTCGATCAATTGATTAGACTATTCAGTGGAAATATAGTGTTCATTATATGGACTGATAGTGTTTTGGAACTTGGTGAAAGATGAAATTACAACTAGAATTAAAAGTATGTCAAATCTACAACCAAGCATGTATACTCATGTATCGCTCTCGAGTGCACTGATATGTGGGGATTGCAAACAGGTTAGAAATATATAAAAGTTATATTGCAGCATATTCACCAGAAGTAAATGCCATCTTATCAGATATGTTGCCGGTTCACAATTACGTTATGGGGAATTATTTAATATATTATACAGATGATCAACTAACATGCTTGATTTAAATAAAATGCATCACATTAATTATTTAACCTGAGCGTTGCAATACTCTTTCAAAATGGAAAGGGTAAGAAGTCTTGCCGAGTTATCCAACGGTAAAGTGAACGTACAAAAATGGCATCATCAACACGTTGGAGTACTACTGTGAAGCTTATTCATATCAGATCCCATATTATTTAGGCAAATAGTCTTTGTTAAGCTTGATATGCATGGATTTCAAAAGATGAAAACTGGGGTTACCAAATTGACATAGAATGTTTTGTATGAGATGATTAATCTGTAATATATTATTTTATATATTTATTATTTTTCCGCTCACTGTTCAGTCGGTACCATAAGCTACATCATATCAGAGTGCCGCTAACCATTATGCAAACATTCTTACGTAGACGCATTGAGTGAACTTCATTATTGCATCGTGTTCTGCTTTTTAACAGTTTCAGCGGTTGATCTACATATAAAATACTATGCCATATATGGAATTTTAACGGATACAAACTCAACGCGTTTGGCTTATTTTATGCTGTAAACATGTAAATATTACTCACACGAGGAAGTATTAATATATGTAGAAAGAACAAGCTGAAAAACAGCTGAATTTCAAACTGTAGATCCTTGACACGACCGAATTGATGATAAGCAATAATCAGACATCATACATGCCTTTGCTATTAAAAATGCACATGTATTTCTTAAAAGTTGAAAAGGTTTAGACAGTAAAATAGAAAACCCTTTCAACATAGGAATTATCCATTGGATACCAATGGTTACATATGTCTTAATATGACTAATTTAGTCCACATGGCTCGTTACATAATTATGGGCAATAGTCAATGGATAAATGCGAAATGTGTTGGTTTGGACTGGTGTTCTGAAATCGACCCCACCTATGACTGAGTTTTAATGATAACTTATTCGGTAAATAACCTCATCGCTTTAAAAAAGTGGACATAATCTGGTGTCGCAAATGACAATGTAATCCTACAATAGCATTTTAAATTCGACAAAACGATCAATTGATCGTCAACAAACTAACGTATCTCGTGATGCTAATTCTGATACAAGAAAATGTTACTTTTCAATATATCTGTTTCAATCATAAAATGCGGGTGTGTGATTATTACAAAATTACACTCAATTTTTAAATTCTGCATCCCCTATCCCCGGCGTATAATTATCCAGGAATACCCCCAAATATTAATTGCATTGATGTACAATTGATCAAGATTGTGTGTAAAGACTGTACAAATTATAATCGGAATCGAAGTATTTGCAATGACTAACGTGCACCAGGCCAAATATGTAACATATTACTGAATTGTCATGAAGCGTGTGTCAAACCTTGAATTGGTATTAACAGACGGTTGCTCTTTAAATGTTCCGAACAAAATATAATTCTAAATTGTAATCATTATAGATCACGCGTTTATGTAAATTATTTTGTTCAGTGAATTTGGTTTTAAATTCAAATCATGAAAAATGTAAAGTCTTAGCAAGTATGACATGACTAATTTTGTTTTTTTTATTCCAATATATTTCCAATAAACTTAAACCTAATTGAGCATGAGTCTTAAATTCAAAACGATCAAACATTGAATGTATGAAACTATGTGAATAATGTATATATTGCTATTGCCAAGGCTCTCAAAACTGGACATTAAACAATAACCAAACAAATATATTTTCATCCATATTGATGTATTTAAAAACACAAAAACATTTATTGCAAATCTTAAATAAATTTTCCCGTTGTTCAATCCGGAAAAAGACATGAGAAAAAAAAACATACATCACGCGCCAATAACGCGTTTACTAGTAAAGGTCACAAAACTACTCTATCTGATGTCGCTGGTGGGAAATTTCTTGTACAAAATATACTAGCGGCAAATAAATTGCAAGTTCTGTGAAATGAACACAAAACATTGAATATAAGTTTTGATGAAGGCAATTTAATTGACAAAAAGAAGTGTGCCAGGTTAATAAATATAGAATAAAATATACAAGTAAAAACTATTTATGTACAAGAATTCATCATAACATTGCATAATGGAAAATAAATAGTCCTTCTTCAGAATTGTTCTAAATAAAGGAAGATGTTATACTTTCTTCAATTGGAAACAACTGTAATCAATGAGTTACCAGTATCAGGTCTTATTCATATCGTCTGTGACCTTGGAAATTAGGATTCTTCAAACTTTGCTTTATACGCAACCCACTATTAGTATATAAAAATGATGTTCAAGTTAGAACGTTTAGCATGCAACTCGGAATGCATTGTAATTGTATTTTAAGGATGCTTCTTTTAATGTAGTTAAACTTTGAACAAGAACGAGGAATATGTAACCACTTAGTGACGAAATGTAATAATTATTGTTTGTTGTTCTTCTCTCCTTATTAGCATGGTTTTCTCTCTGTACATGGCCATTATGGTGGCCAATCTCGAACACAAGCAATTAAATTCCAATGATATTGTAATTGTAACTGCAACAACCAAAGGCATCAGTGCAACACAGATGTCAGTACGTATTACAGTAATATAATATTATAATCTAAGAAAGTAATACCCTACGTTATTTTGTATAAATCATGATTAGGCTTGTGTGCAGCGCAGACCATAAATGCAAACCTTATTTGAAATTGTACAACCACTCTCAAGAGAAAACATCCAGTTGATGATAAATTCATCACAATTACGTAATCTACAATCAATACTGGATTGGTCTTCTTTAGATACCGACTTATCTAACCATTTTAACACATTTTTAAGTTTTCGTAGAAACATTAATACAAATTTTAATGATTGTTTGGGAAATTCAGTTGTCGTTGATATTGAACTCGTTCAGATAAAAATAGATCATCAATAGCCTATTGGATACAGTATATTCTGGACAAGAAATGTATTCACCGCCTAATAAATGTATCGAACATCGCCCTGAGGTTACTGGGTCATTAAGGTTGTCAGTGATCTGTGTTTCAAAATATACAATATCCACCACTATAATACCTGGTTATCCGATAATACATATTATTATGTTTATATGTCAGTACTACTAGATTTGAACGAAGAATAGCATTTGATGCTGAACCTGAGTATTAAAGACCTGGCTTGAGTAATAATTGGTGTTTTGAATTATTCGCAGAACTCGATCATGATAAAGACACAGATTTAATCACATATACTTATTTGGCTGTTGACAATGATTGGAAAATACTTTGTTTAATGAACTTTATAAATCTTTATTATGATGGTAGTGTATATATATCTTCAAATGTTTGTTGTTGAATAATTCAAAATCATACATACATTTGTTCGGGATTAGCTTCTTAGATTTTCTCTTCCGTCATACTGTAATATTTAACTTACAGAAATAATAACATTTTCGAAATTCATTATATAATGAATTCTGTTTAATATATAAACATTATATATCTGAATCTGAATAAGTTATTTCTAAATCATAATCAGTACAAATTAAAGACCTAATTAATACATGAAATAATATAAATAAAAACTAATTAATATATGAAATACTATAAATAAAATATAAACAGTAAAAATGGGCTTTTGTCGTATAATGATCTAGTTTCTTGTGCAAGTGTATGCGATTCAATTAGAGTAGCTCATTCAAAGGCTTTCTTATAGAAACGATTATTGTATGAAGGAAACTTTCATTGACAAAAATGTTCAATCCATGAAGGTCCATGTATGTAAGGTTTTATTTGTAGCCTAAGAAACTGATAATATTATTTACGACATTTTGTACCGAAATCGCATTCATTGATTCTGTAATAGTCTGTAGTTTTAGTTGTATCTGATCGTTAGCTATTTGAGTAATATTTACCAAGAAAAACCTAAATAGAATTGTGTGTAACAACTTGTAAATTATCGAAATTATTGTCCAGTTTATTGCATTCCCAATGAACGATCACAAGACCGTCTTCAATTAACCCTCGAAAACACTCGATTTTTTTTTCTGAGTGTGGAACCTTTCTTCCCAACAAGTACCAATATTACTAACAGTGGCAACTGTTTTGGTTAGTCACCAGTGTCTGCTTACACTATTATGAGATGCTTCGTAATTTTAAATAATGGGATGTTTCGAAATCTCTTTTTGCTTAATTTATATAATAATATAATAATTTAATTGATTATTTTCTAAATCATTTCTTTTAAAATCTTGCTAGATAGTCAGACATATTCTTTTTTACCCGGTCACTGTCATTACTATGTATTCTTAGTATCTATTCAGCTCTCTGTATTTTTCATAAATAGTAAAGCGTTTCTCCTCAAACAACAGGTCGTAAACACTGATTTGTTCCTAGACTTCCTTTAGGCATATTTGATATATGATACCCGCAGAATTTGTTTAAGCAAACATTGTTACTGTTTGTTGTAGAGCCTATCGTTAACCACTTGCAGTTGTCCACTGGGTGAATTATGTTATATATTTCAATTTAAATATTTGTTATAGATTAAAAATGGATGAATTTGAAAGATTATCAAAAAACATGCCTTCAACATAAAAATATAATCTTAACATAATGTCCCTTGAATTACCGGTACGAGTTCTGTTTGATCCGAAGAATACTACTTTGATCAATGATATTTAAGAAGCCCAGAAAGAATGTCGTAAAGATGAAACATCGCATGTGTGAAATCACTGATAAGGTCATTGATGCTACGATGAAGGACAAACGAGCGGCAAACAAAATTTAATATCTTGACAATCTAAAATATTTTTTGAAGTAAAATGGATCGCACTAGTAGAAACAGACATTATTATTATCCGTGACAAATATGAGCCTATCCTTAATAATGAAAAAATTGAGATATTGAGTAAACATTCCAAACCAGGAACGTTGACTGGTTTTGACAAACATTTTTATAAAAAAAGCATATCCTGCAACAGCAGTAATTTATGGAATTTATCCGGTAGATGAAAAACCCAGCGTTGATAATCTAAAAACAATGCCATTTTCAACAGTAAACAGTGTAGCTGAATAAGTTACGATAGATAGATAGATAGATAGATAGATAGATAGATAGATAGATAGATAGATAGATAGATAGATAGATAGATAGATAGAAGATAGATAGATAGATAGATAGATAGATAGATAGATAGATAGATAGATAGATAGATAGATAGATAGATAGATAGATAGATAGATAGATAGATATGTTCGGTTACCAATCATCGCTTACAATTTGTCTGCCAGTCCAGTGTATTACGTTTGGGATATACAACCAATTAGAAACGAACCTGAGTTTAATTGGAGTGGTTTATGTAAACAGATAACAAACTGATGAATTCAGCATTCAAGACATTCAAAAGGATATAGGAACATTAAGAAAACTGAACACGTACATTTGTTAACAATATTACCCTAAAACTACATTCTAAAATCTCCGTTGCGCGGTGAAATTTGTCTGATGTATCAATGGAAATATGTGGATTGCACCACAGGACGAATTGTTAGATTCCTTGTCTATTACATAACGTTATATAAGAACTTTTGACCAATTGCTAATGAAATATATTATCAAACCAATTCATGTTAATCACACCAATTTCTATGGATTGTTGATAGTATAAGACTTATATTTTGTCAGAGAAGGAATGTGGTTGGAATGGTCATGGATAAAAGTTATCCTTGCATGTCCACATAAGGAATATTTAATACGTCCTGAGTATTTGATTATGTCAATGATACATCATATTCTAAGCATAATTATGTTTCATTCTATACTGTGCAACTAAAGTTTCATTTCGCATGCAACTTACGGTCAGCATACGCCTTGATACGATATTTCCAGGTGCGCAATTCGGGTAGACATCATCCCAGCGTACAGTGATACGTTCATATGAATTTATGTTCTAAAAGATGAAGAATAGTTTATTCTGCAGTAAGTGACAGCATATAAAGTGTAACTTTCTTGTATTTGTTTTTCACTTCTTCGGTTGACTAAAGAGAAGGCCATGTCGATAGGCTACGTTACAGAATCAAGTCAAATCAAGTTTATTGTCGTGTAATGGGTTTGCTCAAGTAACAGCAACGTATTTTTTCAGAGATCAACGTTTACATTTAAATGTTGTTCTGAACTTTCCTTCTCGCACAAATAAATACAACCTTTTATTATTGTCATGCATTAACGCGCTATAGCGCTTAGCTAAACATGATATTCATCGTTTGTTTGACTTAAAGACATATGTACAGTATATTTAAAATGCGATGTTGGCATAAATATCAGCAACACAAAAAATAAATTCACACAGCTCATACAAAAGATAAGTGTTAAAATAGACAGTATTCTCACATTGCACCAACATGTCATGAGGATATGCAAAGCTGCATATCTTGAGCTGAGAGTCATCAGCTCCATTAGCAAATATTTTTCAGCCACTATAACACTGGTATGTCAATAGGAACTTTCAAGACTGGACCCTTGTAACTCAATCAAGTCTGGTGTGGCTCATTATGTACTCATCAAACTTAAATATATGTCTTATATATATATATATATATATATATATATATATATATATATATATATATATATATATATATATATATATATATATATATATATATATATATATATATACATTGATGGACAGATAGATAGTTTCTAACCATAGTGCCGGCGTTAACAGGGCGTTGACAGAGAAAGAAACTCTGTAGCCTTTCAAATAAAGTAATATTAACCGATTTAAAATTGATGACGTTTATCAATTACAGCAGTGCAGACCGTACCGATATATCGACAAATATTTGAAATAAATAAAGTAAATAACCGGCAGAATACCAATCGGACAACATACAAAGGGCGCTTGGAGTTTAAATATACAAAGGTATCAAATATGAATGTGTATGCATGCTCAGGTCTTAATCCAGAGTACAATGAATTTGTACTAATATCTATTGTAGCTTACAATAATACAAATATCTTAGAAAGTAGTCGTACTGTTTCATCGAGAACGTTTTTGTTCTTGATATAATAATAGTAGTGAAATCTTATAAATACAATAGAAGGACAACAAAATGCAAGCTGAAGAGAGGTTTTCTATGATAATGATATACAATCTGAAGAAAATTAAGAATAATAATTCATACAAATGAAAGGTGTTTGATCAGTATAAACTCCCAGTCTATATATATCTGTCTATCTATCTATCTATCTATCTATCTATCTATCTATCTATCTATCTATCTATCTATCTATCTATCTATTTATCTATCTATCTATCTATCTATCTATCTATCTATCTATCTATCTATCTATTTATCTATCTATCTATCTATCTATCTATCTATCTATCTATCTATCTATCTATCTATATATCTATCTATCTATCTATCTATATATCTATCTATCTATCCATCTACCTATCTATCTATCTATCTATCTATCTATCTATCTATCTATCTATCTATCTATCTATCTACATATCTATCTATCTATCTATCTATCTATCTATCTATCTATCTATCTATCTATCTATCTATCTATCTATCTATCTATCTATCTATCTATCTATTAGGCTAGCTAGCGATCTCTCTCTCTCTCTCTCTCTGTATATATATATGTATATATATATATATATATATATATATATATATATATATATATATATATATATATATATACATATATAGTGTGTGTGTGTGTGTGTATATGTCTGTCTGCATATCTATATATCATTAATATTTATGAATCTATTGGATTTAAATAGTGGACAGTATGCGTAGACTGACATGATATATAGAAGACTGTGATGTGAGCAATTTTTTAATTGAAATGATGTAGATAAACGGCTGTAAACTGTTCGCTACGCTAGGGGCAGTAGCTTTTCAACAAAAAACGAAAACTTATAAGACTGTATATGTATCCTCCGAACGTGAATCATGGGTTGTGTACAACTGTGCAATCGATATGAAGTATATATTGTACACTGATATTCTTTTCCAATGTCTAATTCGACATAATGGGTTTTGTTCTGATCATTATACATTGTTGAGACGTCAATAAGGCGCATCAGGTTTATTGATGATACATTGGATGCTGCGGCACGAGAAATATGTCTCAAATATTTACATTATCACAATCGACACATATAATAAATATTAAACCAAATAATACAAATCAATTAGATTATGGCGATAAAGGATTAGTGCGCCTTTGGTTTTGAATGAATAACATTTCTGTTAGTGAGCCACGTTGTCTGCAGTGTCGCATTTTATAGAGTTCTCTGATCAGGAATATTATCACGTCCCGACCTGTCAAATTATTATTACACCATTCCTGACACTAAACTCATAAAACACTGAGCACCTATACCATTTATATAAATCTTTGGTGTCAATTACCCGGGGTTCAAACTCGCAACCTCTGGCATCCTGGGTGGACTATCTTACCACTAGGCTACATAAGCGGTCGATATATGATGTACTATAATTTTAGTATGTAGTCGTGTGAAGTAAAGAACGCAGATAACCTTACCAAAAACAACAAAGGCTAGAAGATTATAAATTATATATGGACGTATATCGACACATTGAGCTGAACACAGTGCTAGTAATCAGCATATGTGTAAAGCATAAAATAAACTATGTAATATGGGCTGTCTGAAATATGGCCTTTGCAATACAACGACTGAATGATGATGATGATGATATATATATATATATATATATATATATATATATATATATATATATATATATATGTCAAAAAATCTCTCTTAAACCCAGCAGGAGTCATTATCGTTGTTGCTTTTATCTTAACGTATATGGGATATACTGTTTTACAACTGTTTTGCTGAAACCATTTACCAAGTTGAATAATGGGCACTCTGTTCCTGATCATCTTCATTGAGAATTGCATATATTGTGACTTACATTTATTTTGAGGTCTGACGATCTGATGCTGATACAACCAATTACAAAGTAAAGAACTGAATGTGGTAGCTTTTACCAATTTCTTTGCATTGTGCACAAACGTTATAAAAATTCTATCTGATGTAATTATGACATTCAAAATCTAATGCCGACATTATAATGTTTCTTAAAATTAATTGTAACATATCTTCTCATTTACAAGAAAATATCATGTCTGTTTCTACAAAACATTAGAAATTTAAACTTAAAAAACTTCACATGATATGTACTTAACATTACCTAACTGGATTCGAGATAAAGACGTGTTATGGGTTTAACATGATAATATACATATTATATTAATATAAATGTGTTTGAATATGAATATGCATTCATACAAAGATCTGCATGTATATGTGTATACAGATGTGTATACATACCTACAATGACGCAAACAACATGTGTACACACATGTAAATGTAGGTATATAAAATACAAACATGCAAATGGTTATATATAAATGTGTACACATATGCACATTGGAAATTAAAATATGTCATACTACCTATATATGTATATGTAAAACAATGTGTAAAGGGATGTACGTATATGTATCGAAATGTGTACACATATGCATATGTATGTATTAAAATATGAATGCAGACATATATATGTATGTCATGGTATAAACATATGAATATGGATGTATATAAAGTTGTACGGATATGATATATGTTTGCATTGAACGTGACACAAATGTGTTTGCATTTGCATAGATTTAACAGTAGTTGAATATCTATGATTTAACATATAAATCGTTTACATAATTAATAATTAGAGGCTTAAATTTATCGCATTAATTGAAAATAGCTTCCGAAACCATTTAGAACTTTATTGCATTTTCTTATCTCAAATATAATGAGAATTTCTATGCAATATATAATGCGTTCACCTGCATTTAAACACTACCAATGCAATAGATCATATAGGAATATCATTTCTGATATCAGCATGCGAATAGTTTTATTCTTGAGCATATTTAGAAGCTCGATACAACTATTTATATTACTGTACTTATTTGCATGGTCCATACAAACATCAATAATATTATACTTATTTAAATGATCCATACAAAATTTGTTTGGTTTTATCTTATTAGAAGCACTCTTTTGCAAATGCAATGGATCATTCATATTATTTGTTATGGTGTACATTCTTTCATGATTTGAAGAAAAAGAACATAATGCTAATGGTGAAGTTCGACCTTAGAAAACATCTGTCTAACATGCAATATATCAATATATGTGAAATGTTGCAAACATGTATACCGTTCAAAAAACATGCATTGCTACACTTTGTACTTATTTGAAATTTTGTCAATATCTATGTTTGATATCCATACGTATATGTATTGATTGATTTCCGTTTGAAGCGATACATTTTATATATATAAGGGAAAGGGAAGGTTTTGGAAATCTACAATTGAAAACAAATTAAGATATAAATTAGGCAGGTTTCACGATACAAAACTTGGTTAATATAAATCAAGTGATATCACGTTTAAATTGTATGGTTTTCAATCGTATTCCTGAATCGGTTGTAAAAAAGATATAAAATTTACAAATTTATATCTTAATAAGTTGTAATAAAGACGAATTAGTAATTTCGACCCCTATATTGTAATAACAACATAAATGAAAAATAACAAGAATTTAATAAATCAACAAGCGTTTTATTTCCATCAATCGTAAAGAAAAGGTCACGATACGTTGTCAGTATCGTGAAATACATTTGAGATACTCATGACCTATACAAGGTCTTCATACATTGAAATTTCCTAATGAACTGAAAGAATCTCTAATATCATGTTAGTAAACAATGATGCGTGCAACAATGTATTTGAATAAGTTCAAAAGTCCAAAGTAATGTCGTGATCCAGACTTCAATTATTTACACAACAACGTATAGGGTCATCAGTTAAAAGGGTGAACTGGTGGCCAAATCATCTGAAAAACAAATTGTAACATATACAAAATATATGTCCGCATTCAGCTTTGGGATCTTCATTCCTACACATTTAAAGCATGTTACAATGTATCTTTGATGTCGATTTTACTTTGATAAGTATTTTTAATTATTGTTGGTTACGTGCCTGTTAAATGATAGAAATGGAATTTAGGAAAATATGTTAGATGACTGCCAATAATTTAACTGAACAAGGCATATACATACCTGTCAATATAATGAGATTGAACGATGGATTGTAAGTGGATTAGAACACTAAGCGATATAAACGCCATATGCATATATAGTACAATATACAGAGAACAAAGGAGCAGATTTCAGATGAAACGAAAGACGTGAGTTTAAAAATATATACAATCGTTTGTGTTGTTATTTTGTTTGTCTTCCGCGATAGCACTGATACAATGAAATGTTATAATTTGTCATCATCACAGACACACACGGTCCTTGTATGCATCATGCACATATGTAAATACCTGAAACAATCGTTTAATATATCTATTAATTCCTCTCGTGGATACAAGGATGCATTTGCATTTCGTTTCTTCTGAGGGATCTTTTTTGCGGTTGTTAAACTGACTGTATACATACATACATACATACATACATACATACATACATACATACATACATACATACATACATACATACATACTTACTTACATACATACACACACACACACACATATATATATATATATATATATATATATATATATATATATATATATATATTTATTTATTTATTTATATGTACAGAGAGAGAGAGAACGAGATAGAGAGAGAAGGCAACATAGAAGGAGAACTGACTCTCTGCTAAAGCTTCAGGTTTCAAAAAAAAAGTTTTTTATGTTACTGAAACATATCCTAAACCAAAGCCGCTAAGTAGCTGAAAGTTTCTATAATTGTCTTTAGTGACATCTACTTAGTCGTATAGATTATGATGAGAGCGACTTGATGCAAATGAGAAACATATTTCCGTCCGTGCTTGTTTGAGGCAAAAAATGCAAGAATGCAAAAATGTCAGATTGAGATTGCAGAGGGTTCAGAACAATTGTTGAAACCAGTTACAAATGTTACTTGAAAGACATGCAGATGCTATGAAATGTCTTCTTTCTGCGTTAAACCAAACTGTCAATAACAACTGCCAAAATAACAGAAAGAACAAATACATAAATACCTTAACGAGATCTTTCAGCTGCAATAGCTGCTGTCCAACCATTTAGCCGAGTCAAGGAAGATATACATGAAATTACCGACCACTCTACTGCTAAACAAATGGCACGGAGCGTTATCATATATAAGAAACAAAACTAGAACAACAAAAAAACATGTGATAGAATTGGCGGTGCGGATGTTTCCCATATTAAGAATATTCAGAAGGTAAAATTACATACTATTGCCATCGTCAGATATAACAATAAAGCAAATATATGAATATATATATATATGACAATATATATATATATATATATATATATATATATATATATATATATATATATGACAATATATATATATATATATATATATATATATATATATATATATATATATATATATATATATATGTATATATATATACATATATATATATATATATATATATATATATATATATATATATATATATATATATATATATATATATATATATATATATAGATATATATATATATATATATTGCCATATTTTTATTTTATCAGGAAAAAAAGCATAAGAAAAAGAACTATACATCACGCGCCTATAACGTGTTTACTAGTAAAGGTTACAAAACTGTTACATCTGATGTCGCTGGTGGGAAATTTCTTGTACAAAATATACAAGCAGCAAATCAATTGCAAGGTCTGTGAAATGAACACAAAATACTGAATATCAGTTTTGATGAAGGCAATTCAAACGACAAAAAGAAGTATGCCAGGTTAATAAAAATAGAATAAAAAATAAAAGTAAAAGTTATTTATGTACTACAATTTATCATAACATTGCGTAGTCCTTAGTCCTTCATAAGAATTGTTCGAAATAAAGGAAGATGTTATGCTTTCTTCATTTAGAAACAACTGTAATCAATGAGTTAACGTTATCACGACTTGCGAGATTGAAACAAATCAACACCATGAATTCTGCTAAAGCAAAATACCAAAACATTTTAAACTGAACTGGATATTGGCGAATGATCGTGGAATTATGAATTGTGTGCACGATTGAAAACCTGGATTAAGAATGTTCTGCATGATTGAGACGATACATTTTCCTCAAAATGTTTCTAAAAATTACTACACTTTTAATAATTAGGTGTTCATGATTAATATGCCTTGATATCATTTGTGCAAACTCTAATCAAAGTGTAATAAAACTTGATAAAATTAATTTTTGATGGAAATGTTTTCAGATAATGACTTGCGAGCAACAACTTAACAAAAAAGTATAAACACAATTAAGATTTCATGTTTGAAGATAAAAGTTCATGACCTTAGCTTATATAATTGAAACATTGTGATGAAAGGCTCTGCAATTTAATTGCAAATGACAAATCAATAACGTATTAAACATGATAAATGGATACTAAAAAGATTCAAAAACCTACATATCATATGTTCATCTGTTCTCAAGAACAGGATGAATACTTTTGGGTCACTCTAACAATTTGTCGTGTAGTATAATCACTGAAATTTTGAAAACAAATCAAGACTATTAACTTATTTTTCTTTAGCTGGTCATCAGGTATAATCTTTGGATTGGAAACATTTATGGAAAAGATGTGAAGCGTCGTTTGTTTATTCTAACATTGCAAAATAAATATATGATCATATTTTAAGGTTAGCTTAGTTTCTTATTTCCATTCATTACAAGAACCATTTATAAACGAGACACTTGACAGTTTTAGCCTAATAGAAAACACCCAACATTTAAAATAGCTAATTTGCCGTTCACAGTGGTATCACTGGTGAAGCTACTATTTTCCAAGTAGAAATATTTTTTTTCAAATCAGAACTACGGTAAGTGTGATATTTTTGCAGGGTTTTGTATGTAAAAACATCTACAGGTCATTATGATATTGGAAATACCTTAAACAATTTATATTCAAAATTGTTATAATTAAAATGTTATCGATGCAAAGTATTCACTTAAAATGTTTCAAAGAAAAAGCAAAAATTATTTGGTATTTTCCCCTGAATATAATTGTACTTATTCATATCGTCTGTGACCATGAAAATTAGGATTTTTCAAACTTTGCTTTATACGCACCCCACTATTAGTTTATAAAAATGATGTTCAAGTTAGAACGTTTGGAATGCAACTCGGAATGCATTATAATTGTATTTTAAAGATACTCCTTTTAATTTAGTTAAACTTTGAACAAGAGCAAGAAATATGTAACCACAAAGTGAAGAAACTTAAAAATTATTGTGTGTTGTCCTTCTATCCTTATCAGCGTGGTTTTCTCCCTTTAGATGGCCATTCTGGTGGCCATTCTCGAACACAAGCAATTAAATTCCAATGATATAGTAATTGTAACTGCAACAACCAAAGGCAACAGTGCAACACACGGATGTCAGTACGTATTACAGTAATATAATATTATAATCTAAGAAAATAATAACCTACGTTATTTCTGTTTGACATTTGTATAAATCATGATTAGGCTTGTGTGCAGCGCAGACCATAAATGCAAACCTTTTTTGAAATTGTACAACCACTGTCAAGAGAAGACATCCAGTTGATGATAAAGTCATCACAATTACGTAATCTACAATCAATACTGGATTGGTCTTCTTTAGATACCGACTTATCTAACCATTTTAACACATTCTTAAGTTTTCGTAGAAACATTAATACAAATTTTAATGATTTTTTGGGAAATTCAGCTGTCGTTGATATTGAACTCGTTGACATAAAATAGACCATCAATAGCCTAATGGATACGGTATAGTCTGGACAAGTAATGCATTCACCGCCTAATAAATTATCAAACATCGCCCTAAGGTTACTGGGTCATACAGGTTGTCAGTGATCGGTGTTGAAACATGTACAATATCCACCACTATAATCCGATAATAAATAGTATTAAGGTTATATGTCAGTACTACTAGATCAAAACAAAGAATAGCATTTGATGTTGAACCTGATTATTAAAGACCTGGCATGAGTTATAATTGGTGTATTGAATTAATTGCACAACTCGATCGTGAGAAATACACAAATTTAATCACATATACTTATTTGGCTGTTGACAATGATTGGAAAATACTTTGTGTAATGATCTTTATAAATCTATATTATGATGGTAGTGTATATATAATTCAAAATCATAAATACATTTGTTTAGGATTAGCTTATTAGATTTTCTCTCGCGTCATACTATAATATTTAACTTGCAGAAATATTATCATTTTCGAAATTCTTTATATAATGAATTCTGTTTAATATATAAAACTTATATATCTGAATCTGAATAAATAATTACTAAATCATAATCAGTATAACTTAAAGACCTAATTAATATTTGAAATAATATAAATAAAAAATAAACAGTACAAATGGGCGTTTATCGTATAATGATCTAGTTTCCTATGCAAGTATATGCGATTCAATTAGAGTAGTTCATTGAAAGCATTTCTTATGGAAAAGATTATTTTATGAAGGAACCTTGCATTGACAGTAATTGCTAATGCATGAAGTTCCCTGTTTATAAGGCATTATGTTTGGCCAAAAAAACTTATAATATTATTTACTACACTATGTACCAAATTTGCATTTATTAATTCTTTAATAGTCTGTAGTTTTAGTTGTATTTGATCGTCAGCTATTTGAATATTATTTACCAATTTAAACCTTTATAGAATTGAGTGTAAAAGCTTGTAAATTATCGAAATTATTGTCCAGTTTATTTCATTCCGAATGTACGATCACAAGACCGTTGTCAAGTAACCCTCAAAAACACCATAATTTTTTTCTGAATGTGGAACCTTTCTTCCTAACAGTAACTAATATTACTAACAGTACCAACTGTTTTTGTTAGTTACCAGTGTCTGCTTACACTATTATGATATTCTTCGTAATTTTAAATAATTGGATGTTTCGAAATCTCTTTTTACTCCATTTGTATAAAAATATAAATAGTTTAATTGATTACTTGTCTAAATCATTACTTTTAAAATCTTGCTAGATAGTCTGACATACTTTTTATACCCGGTCACTGTCATTATTATGTATTCATAGTATATATTCAGCTCTCTGTATTTTTGTATAAATAGCAGATCCAACCGCGTTTCTTCTCAAACACCACATCCTAAACACGGTTTTGGTCCTAGACTTCCATTATGCATATTTTATGTATGACACCCGCAGAATTTGTTTACACAAACTTTGTTACTTTTTGTTATAGAGCCTGTAGTTAATCACTTGCAGGTGTCCAATGGGTGAATCATGTTATATATTTCAATTTAAATATTTCTCATAGTTTAAATATGGATGAAGTTGAAAGATTATCAAAAAAAAATGCCTTCGACATAAAAATATAATCTTAACATAATGTCCCTTGAATAGATAGGTACGAGTTCTGTTTGATCAGAAAAATACTACTTTGATCAGGGATATTAAAGACGCCCAGAAAGAATGTCGCAAAGATGAAACATCTCATGTGTGAAATCACTGATAAGGTCATTGATGTTACGATGAGGACAAACCAGCGGCAATGAGCATTTATTATCTTGACAATATAAAATATTTTTATAAAGTAAAATGGATCGCACTAGCAGAAACAGATAATATTATTGTCCGAGCCAAATATGAGCCTATCCTAAAAGTGCCATACTGCATAAACATTCCAAACCAGGAACATTGACTGGTTTTGACAAACATATTTATAAAAAAGCATATCTTGTAACAGCAGTTATTTATGGAATTTATCCGATAGATGAACATCCCAGAGAGGATAATCCAAAAACAATGCCATTTTCAACATTAAACGGTGTTGCTGAATAAATAACGATATATAGATAGATAGATAGATAGATAGATAGATAGATAGATAGATAGATAGATAGATAGATAGATAGATAGATAGATAGATAGATAGATAGATAGATAGATAGATAGATAGATCGATCGATAGATAGATAGATAGATAGATAGATAGATAGATAGATAGATAGATAGATAGATAGATAGATAGATAGATAGATAGATAGATAGATAGATAGATAGATAGATAGATAAATAAAAAGATAGATAGATAGATAGATAGATAGATAGATAGATAGATAGATAGATAGATAGATAGATAGATAGATATGTTCGGTTACCAATCATCGCTTACAATTTGTCTGTCAGTCCAGTGTATTACGTTTGGGATATACAACCAAACTAAATGAGGTGAGAATATGCTACAATTAGAAACGAACCTTGGTTTCTGTAAACATATAACAAACTGATGACATCAGCATTCAAAACATTCAAAAGGATATAGCAACATTAAGAAAACTGAACACGTACATTTGATAACAATATTATACAATAACTACATTCTAAAATCTCCGTAGCGCGGTGAAATTTGTCTGCTGTATCAATGGAAATATGTGGATTGATCCATATGACGAATTGTTAGATTCCATGTCAGTTATATAACGTTATATATGGACTTCTGACCAATTACATGTGAAATATATTATCAAACCAGTTCGTGCTAATCACTCCAATTTCTCTGGATTGCTGATATTACAAGCCATATATTTTGTCAGCGAAGGAATGTGGTTGGGATGGTCATGGATATAGGTTATCCTTGCATATCCACATAAGGTTATTTAATACGTCCTGAGTATTTGATGTTGTCAATGATACATCATATTCTAAGCATAATTATATTTCATTCTATACTGTGCAACTGAAGTTTCGTTTCCCATGCAACTTACGGTCACCTTTCGCTATTGATACGTTATTTCCAGGTGCGTTATTTGTGTATATACATCATCCCAACGTACAATGATACGTTCATATAAATTTCGTTTCTTAAAGATGACGAATAGTTTAATAGTAAGTGACAACAAATAAAGTGTAACTTTCTTGTATTTGTTTTTCACTTCTTCGGTTGACTAAAGAAAAGGACATGTCGATAGGCTACGTTATAGAATCAAGTCAAATCAAGTTTATTTTCGTGCAATGGTTCTGCTCAGGTAACAGCAACGTATTTTTCAGAGGCCAACGTTTACATTTCAATGTTATTCTGAACTTTCCCTCTCGTAAAAATAAATACAGCCTGTTATTATTGTCATGCATTAACGCGATATAGCTCTTAGCTATACATGATATTCGTCGGATGTTTGACTTAAAGACATATGTACAGTATATTTAACCGAGCCGATATACCGACGAATATTTGAAATAAATAAATTAAATAACCGGCAGAATAGCAGTCGGACAAAATACAAAGGGCACTTGGAGTTTAAATATACAAAGGTATCAAATGTGAATGTGTATTCATGCCCAGAGATTAATCCAGAGTACAATGCATTTGTAATAATATCTATTGTAGCTTACAATAATACAAAAATCAAAGAAAGTAGTCGAACTGTTTAATCGAAAAACTTTTTTGTTCTTGATATAATACTAGTAGTGAAATCTTATAAATACTATAGAAGGAAAAATTATTTCATGCTGTTGAGAGGTTTTCTATAATAATGATATACAATCTAAAGAAAATTAGGAATAATAATTCATAAAAATGAAAGGTGTTTGATAAGTATAAATTCCTAGTCTATCTATCTCTTTCTCTCTCTCTCTCTCTATCTATCTATCTATCTATCTATCTATCTATTTATCTATCTTTTATCCATCCATCCATCCATCCATCCATCCATCCATCTATCTATCTATCTATCTATCTATCTAGTAGGCTAGCTAGTAGTACGATTTTCCACTGACCCTTTCCACCCCATTTTTTGATAATTGGACATTCATGTCGGGGTGTAGGGTCAGAGCGCATTCTCTATCAAAAAGGTGGAATACGCTGACACCGTCTGGTGTCGGGATGGGGTAGCTGTTTAATTGCTGACCCAGCAAACTTAAACGATCTTTCATCAAGATATACCGGATTGAAATCGATAGGAATGTAATTTATTTTCTAAAAAATCGCGAACATAGTATTCGTTATGTCTTTAGTCTGCTGAGAGACGAGACGAAAGTACATCGTTGCTGAAATTTGACCTGGATATGGCAATTTGTATTTTTGTCACGTGATTGCACAAATCTTGCAACCTACATGTCCATTACATCAGTGGTCATATCAAAAAATGGGGTGGAAAGGGTCAGAGGAAACTCGGACTAGCTAGCTAGCTAGCTTTATATATTGTGTGTTTGTATGTCTATCTGTTTGAATAACTATATATCATGGATATTTATGAATCTACTGGATTTAGATAGTGGACAGTATGAGCAGACTGACATGATATATAGAAGACTGTCACGTGAGCATCTTTTTAAATTAAATGATGTAGATAAACGACTGTCCACGGTTCGCTTCGCTAAGGGCAGTAGCTTTTCAACAAATAACGAAAACTTATATGACTGTATATGCATTCTCCGGACTTGAATCATGGGCTTTATACAACAGTGCAATCGATATGAAGTATATATTGTACATTGATATTCTTTTCCAATGTCTAATTCGACATAATGGGTTCTGTTCTGATCTTTATACATTGTTGAGACGTCAATAAGTCTTATTGATGATACATTGGATTCTTCGCCACTATAAATATATGTCTCAAATATATACATTATCACAATCGACAAATATAATAAACATTATACCAAACAATACAAATTAATTAGATTATGGCGATAAAGGAGAAGTGCGCCTTTGGTTTTGAAAGAATAACACTTATATCAGTGAATCACGTTTTCTGCAGAGTTGCATTTTTATAGTGTTCTCTAATCTGGAATATTATCACGTCCCAACCTGTCAAAGTATTATTACACCAGTCCTGTCACTAAACTCATAAAATACTGAGCACCTATACCATTTATATAAATCTTTGGTGTCAATCACCTGGGGTTCAGACTCGCAAACTCTGGCATCCAGGGTGGACTATCTGAGCACAAGGCCACATAAGTGGTCGATACATGATGTACTATAATTTTTAGTATGTAGTCGTGTCATGTAACGAACGCAGATAACCTTCCCAAAATCACAAAGGCTAGAAGGTTATAAATTATATTTGGACATATATCGTAACATTAAGCTGAACACAGTGCTAGTAATCAGCATAGTTGTAAAGCTTAAAATAAACTATTTAATATGGGCTGTCTGAAATATGGCCTTTGCAATACAACGACTGAATGATGATATATATATATATATATATATATATATATATATATATATATATATATATATATATATAAGAATGTCAATAAAACCTCTCTTAAACACCCAAGAGGAGTCATTATTGTTGTTGTTTTTAACTTAACGTATATAGGATATACCGTTTTAACACTGTTGTGCTCAAACAAGTTACCAAGTTGAATAATAGGCTCTATGTTCATGATCATCTTCATTGAGAATCGCATATCTTATGACTTAGATTTGTTTTGAGGTCTGACGATCTGATGCCGATACAACCAATTACAAAGTAAAGAAACTGAATGTGGTAACTTTTTTCAATTTCTTTGCATTGTGCACAAACGTTATAAAAATTCTATCTGATGTCATTATGACAATCAAAACCTAATGCCGACAATATAATTTTTCTTAAAATTAATCGTAACATATCTCCTCATTTACAAGAAAATATCATGGCTGTTTTAACAAAACATTAGAAATTTAAACTTAAAAACTTCACATGATATGAACTTAACATTAGCTAACTGGATTAGACATAAATACGTGTTGTGGGTTTAACATGGTAATATACATATTATATTACGAACATGCAAATAGTTGTATATAAATGTGTACAATTATGCACATTGGACATTAGAATATGTCATACTACCCATATATATATATATATATATATATATATATATATATATATATATATATATATATATATATATGTGTGTGTGTGTGTGTGTGTGTGTGTATGTGTAAAATAAACGTGTAAAGGGATGTACGTATATGTCTCGAAATGTGTACACATATGCATATGTATGTATTAAAATATGAATGCAAACATATATATGTATATAATGGTTTGAACATATGAATATAGATCTATATAATGTTGTAGGTATATGATATATGTTTGCATTGAACATGTCACAAATGTGTTTGCATTTGCATAGATTTAGCAGTAGTTGAATATCTTTGATTTAACATATAAATCTTTTGCGTAATGAATAATTAGAGGCTTATATTTATCGCATTAATTGAAAATAGCTTCCGAAACCATTTATAACTTTATTGCATTTTCTTATATCAAATATAATGAGAATTTCTATACAATATAACATGCGTTCACCTGCATTTTGACACTACCAATGCAATAGAGCATATAGGTATATCATTTCTGATTTCAGCATGCGAATAGTTTTATTCCTGAGCTTATTTAGACGCTCGATACAACTATTTATATTACTGTACTTATTTGTATGGTCCATACAAACATCAAAAATGTTATAGTTAGTTAAATGATCCATACAAAATTTATTTGGTTATATCTTATTAGAAGCGCTCTTTTGCAAATGCAATGGATGACTCATATTATTCCTTATGGTGTACATTCTTTCATGATTTGAAGAAAAAGAACATAATAATAATAATGGTGTAGAATATAGCAAAATAGTTTGAACTTGAAAAAAATCTGTCTAAACATGCAATATACCAATACATGTGAAATGTTGCAAACATGTATACCGTTCAACAACATGCATTGCTACACTTTGTACTTATTTGAAATTTTTTTCAATATCTATGTTTGATATCCATACGTATATGTATTGCTTGATTTCCGTTTAAAGCGACACATTTTATATATATCGGGGAAAGGAAAGGTTTTGAAAATCTACAATCGAAAACAAATTAAGATATAAATTCAGCAAGTTTCGTGATACAAAACTTGGTTAATATAAATCAAGTGATATCACGTTTAAATCGTATGGTTTTCAATCGTATTCCTGAAACGGTTGTAACAAAAGATATAAAATTTAAAAATGTATATCTTAATAAGTTGTAATAAAGACGAATTACTAATTTCGACCCCTATATTGTAATAAACTTATAAATGAAAAATAACAAGAATTTAATAAATCAACAAGCGTTTTATTTCCATCAATTGTAAAAAGTCACGATACGTTGTCAGTATCGTGAAATACATTAGAAAGAATCATGACCTATAGAAGGTCTTCAGATATTGAAATTTCCTAATGAAATGAAAGAATCTGTAATATCATGTTAGTAAACAATGATGCATGCAACAATGTATTTGAATAAGTTCAAAAGTCCAAATGAATGTCGTGATCCAAACATTAATTATTTACACAAGAACGTATAGGTTCATCAGTTCATAAGGGTGAACTTGTGGCCAAATCATCTGAAAAGCAAGTGGGAACATATACAAAATATATGTACACATTCAGCTTTGGGATCTTCATTCCTACACATTTAAAGCATGTTACAATGTATATTTGATGTCGAATTTAGGTATTTAGAATTATTGTTCGTAACATGCATGGTAAATGATAGAAAGGGAACTTAGGAAAATATGTTAGATGACTACCAATAATTTAACTCCAATAAGGCATATATATTCCTGTCAATATAATCAGATTGAACGATGGATTCTAAGTGGATTAGAACAATAATTGACACTAAGCGATATAAACAATTTATGCATATATAGTGCAATATACAGACAACAAAGGAGCAGATTTCAGATGAAAACGAAGACGTGAGTTTAAAAATATATACAATCGTTTGTGTTGTTATTTTGTTTGTCTTCCACGATAGCCATGATCCAATGAAATGTTATAATTTGTCATGACCAGAGACACACACGGTCCTAGTATGCATCATGCACATATATAAATACCTGAAACAATCGTTTAATGTATCTATTAATTCCTCTCGTTGGTACAATGATGAAAATGAATTTCTTTTCTTCTGAGGGATCTCTTTTGCGGTTGTTAAAATGACTTTATACATACATACATACATACATACATACATACATACATACATACATACATACATACATACATACATGCATGCATGCATGCATGCATGCATGCATGCATGCATGCATGCATGCATGCATGCATACATACATACATACATACATACATACATACATACATACATACATACATACATACATACATACATACATACATACATACATACATACTTACACACATACACACACATATATATATATATATATATATATATATATATATATATATATATATACCTACATATATAAATAAAATATATATATATATATATATATATATATATATATATATATGTGTGTGTGTGTGTGTGTGTGTGTACAGAGAGTGAAAACGAGAGTGAGAGAGGGCAACATAGAAGGTGAACATACCTTTTGCTAAAGCTTCAGGTTTCAAAAATAAAGCTTTCGATGTTAATGAAACATATGCTAAACCGAAGCCGCTAAGTAGCTGAAAGTTTCTATAATTGTCTTTAGTGACATCTACTTTGTCGTATAGATTAGAATGAGAGCGACTGGATGCAATTGAGAAATATATTGAGATATATGTGTGTGTGTGTGTGTGTGTGTGTGTGTGTGTGTACAGAGAGTGAAAACGAGAGTGAGAGAGGGCAACATAGAAGGTTAACATACCTTTTGCTAAAGCTTCAGGTTTCAAAAATAAAGCTTTCGATGTTAATGAAACATATGCTAAACCGAAGCCGCTAAGTAGCTGAAAGTTTCTATAATTGTCTTTAGTGACATCTACTTTGTCGTATAGATTAGAATGAGAGCGACTGGATGCAATTGAGAAATATATTTCCATCCGTGATTGTGTGAGACAAAAAATGCAAGAACGCAAAAATGGCAGATTGAGTTTGCAGAGGGTTCAGAACAATTGTTTAAACCTGTTACTAAAGTTACTTGAAAGACATGCAGATGCTACGAAATGTCGTTTTCCTACGTTAAATCAAACTGTCAATAACAACTGCCGAAATAACAGAAAGAACAAATACATAAAAACCTTAACGAGATCTTTCAGCTGCAATAGCTGCTGTCCAACCATTTAGCAGAGTCAAGGAAGATATACATGAAGGTACCAACTAATCTAATGGAAAAGCAAATGAAATAGAGCGTTATCATGTATTGGAACCAGAACTAATACAAAACATAAACCAGGTGATATATTTGTCGATACGGGTGTTTCCCATATAAAGAATATTGAGAAGGAAAAATTACATATTTTTGACATTGTCAGTTTTAATAATAAAACAAATATATTTGAATCCGACGTACTCTAATATATACATAAACGATTAGAATCACAACAACTATTACCATTTGAAGATGGACACTTACAAATTAAGTGATTAAGAAGGTGAACGAAAAAGAGAGAATTAAAATGACCTGAACTTTAGTACAAATATGCATGTGGGAAATAGGTTATTGACAAAATAAGAATGAAGAAGAGGCAACCAAAATTGGTAATACAGCCCAAGGACGTGGTCTTATTACTGCGTGTCCAAACAAAGTCTTTTCCGATGTTGTAATGATTAGTGCTGGAAATAATTTACCAGAATTATTAATGAATCAGCTCTTGTTTATCAATGATTATTTCCAGAAGGCATCGTGTATATTAACGTTTACCAGTCTCCTATTAAAGACATTGTTGATATATTATCACAGTGAGTCAATACAAAATAACAAATAAGATGATAATACGCAACGGACAACATCGACCGATTCCGGTCAGAGTGAACAGTTCGTGACAACACGGTTATAACTCGACTTTTTAAACAAGGAAACATTACAAACTTATTGACCAGTGCAGACTTTTGCTGGATTCTACATAAAAAATTGTATCAATAAATCGCTACGTAAAATCTCAACAATTTCTAATCAGAATGATATTTGTGTAGTTTTGTCAATAATCAAAAGGACATTATAGAATGTACCCACACGTGGAATATTTTAAACACAGCAACGAGATACCTGAAAAATATTTGCACTGCCCTCAATCGGGGATACAACAATTAAATAATGAATTTGTGTTGACAGAGAAACAGATGCACGAACTTCAGCGATAACATAGTATTGTGATTATGTGGGATAGAGGTCATATTCTAAATTATGTCAATTTCTGCATTAAATTGAATATGCTTGAAAAATATAACCTAATTTCTCAGATTATCAAATGATTGTTCAGGTTGATTTGTATATAACCAATGTTTTTATTTTCTTTAGATAATCAAACACCTTAATCAAATTGATGGGGCAAAGTGTAGCCAAATAAACAAAATACTATTCAAAATAATTACATACTTACAGGTCAACATGTAATAGTAACAATGACTTTGTATAGCGCCTAATCTTCAGAACCTCTAAGCACTTTACAACATCTATACTTATTAGAAAACTATTAGAAATTAGAAAACATAGAGGTGAAAACATGTAAGATACAAATCATTATTAGGTGTCTATGTTTGTTCCTGCAGTCGAAAAAGGTGGGTTTTAAGAGCACTCGTAAATGGAACCATTGTGTTTTGTGTCTAATTTAAATGGGCAATTCGTTCCACATCTCCGGGCACTGGTATGCAAACGAACGTTCTCCATATAACTTCGTTTTGATACTGGGAACAATGAGTATACGATTGTCAGAAGAGGACTTATTTGTATGGTCCATACAAACATGAATAATAGTATACTTATTTAAATGATCCATACAAAATTTGTATGGTTATATCTTATTTGAAGCCCTCTTTTGCAAATGCAATCGATGATTCATATTATTTGTTATGGTGTACATTCTTTCATGATTTAAAGAAAAAGAACATAATGATAATGGTGAAGAATATAACAAAATAGTTCGTCCTTGGAAAAAATCTGTCTAAACATGCAATATACGAATACATGTGAAATGTTGCAAACAGGTATACCGTTGAAAAGACATGCTTTGCTACACTTTGTACTTATTTGAAATTTTGTCAATATCTATTTTTGATATCCATACGTATATGTATTTATTGATTTCCGTTTGAAGCGATACATTTTATATATATCGAGGAAAGGGATGTTTTTGGAAATCTACATTTGAAAACAAATTAAGATATAAATTAAGCAAGTTCGTGATACAAACCTTGGTTAATATAAATCAAGTGATATCACGTTTAAATCGTATGGTTTTCAATCGTATTCCTGAAACGGTTGTAACAAAAGATATAAAATTTAAAAATGTATATCTTAATAAGTTGTAATAAAGACGAATTACTAATTTCGACCCCAATATTGTAATAAAAACATAAATGAAAAATACCAAGAATTTGATCAATCAGCAAGCGTTTTATTTCCATAAATTGTAACGAAAATGTCAAGATACGTTGTCAGTATCGTGAAATACATTCGAGAGACTCATAACCTATAGAAGGTCTTCAAATATTGAAATTTCTTAATGAAGTGAAAGAATCTGTAATAACATGTTAGTAAACAGTGATGCATGCAACAATGTATTTGAATAAGTTCAAAAGTCCAAAGTAATGTCGTAATCCAAACATTAATTATTTACACAACAACGTATAGGGTCATCAGTTCATAAGGTTGAACTGGTGGCCAAATCATCTGAAAAACAAGTCGGAAGCAGCAGAGGGAGAGAACCCTGCGATTGGATTTTAAGCAAATTATTTTAAGTCTCATTTTGCCAAATAGAGCCTTAGATCAAACGGTTAGATTCTAAGCAAAATATTTAAAGCCTCCTTTTGCCAAATGGAGCCTCAACGATTTTAGGGTCCTATTTGTCAAATTAAGGGTTTCTACGGAAAGGAACCAGAGAGGGTGAAAAAAAACCTCTAAACAAAATATCTTACAACCTCGTCGTCGCCGCCCCCTCTGCTGCTATGGGTTAACAATGAACGTCCTTAGGACTTCACAAACAGGCTTATTTGTAGAACCTCACCTTGTAAATCAATTAGATTATTAGACTGGTCAGTGACTGTGAAATTAATTCTCGTTAGCGAATCATTATGACATCGCATATAGATCGGATTAGTTGGATCCTCGATTATTAGAAATCCTGGAGGAGCTATTGGTGCAAATGAATACAAAATATATCCCTGCTGAGCTTGATTTGATCGCTCAAGATTTATTTGATAGCTTCCTTCGACATACTAAATTAAATGGTATCACCGAGGTTATAGTCACGTTGAACGGAGCGATATGCCTGCCGCCTCCGTCTGGGTCATTATTATGTGTCAGGATAGTTGTTTATGGTTGTGGCAATTTCTTCCATGCGGCGAGTATTTGGGGAAAGTACTCATCGAGTAGATCACTGTTTGACTTTTTTAATTCTGGAACATTATTCTCAGGAAGCATAAATGTCGGAATATCTTCGACGCGTATATTATATTACTTTGCAAATTCTATTCTATTAGAATCGTCATTGATATTTAATACTCCTTGAATAAGTTGTATGTTAAACAATTCCATATCGTATACAATTTGATTTAATATGTCCGTGTATTTGATAATTGAAGTTTTCGATGATAAATCAACAATATGTTCTTGAAAACTCTGCCGTAATTTATCTAAATGATTCTTATGTTCTCGTTTAAAAGCATTAAAACTTTTCGAGGTTTCATCTGAAGAAAATCCGAGCCAACCACCATCCCGCTGTCCAAAGATCCAGTCTTTACTAAAATAAAGGCTCTGTTAAGAGTTTCGTATAAAAACCGTCGATTGCTCTTGGGTTAAAATCATGACATGATTTATTGTTTGTGACATAATCAGATTTTTGTGGTTCAGGAGGTATGTTAACGGTTTCCTGTCGAGGTGGGACTTCAGGCCATCCTGGTACGGTTCTTATTGAATTCTGATAGATATCTACGACATAACTAGGTGAGTTTATCTCGATCGCAGATGATAGCGTCGGTTCATGAACTGTTATAGCGATTTTTGATTCTGCTGCTCCAGTAATTGATTTTATTCTACGCTGAAATTCAGCATTGATTTGTTCGATTTGGTATGACCCAGCTGGTATTAAAACAACGTTCCAGTCTGGAGTTCCATCGGGTTTATTCATGTTTGCAAACACCAAGGAATTATTCGGTTGTTGACCGCCAAATGCTACCGATCTAATATTAGGCTAGCTATGGTACATTCTTAGTTTTGCTAGCGCTATTTCTTTCACGGGAATCGGAATCGGGAATGGTTGAGGTTATTGATACCATGATGGTCCTCATCGGTGTGGTATTTTCCGTTATTTGTTGAATTGGATCGGTATTCTTTACTATTCGTTGAAGTAGTTCCTGCGGTGTTGTCATTGTTATTATATTCATGTTGTCGCTCTAATTTTGATATCGCGGAATCATAAATACTTACCATCACTGAGAATTCACTATCTGATATAAATGTATCATCGAGCGACGACTATATCAACGAGGATAATTGCGAGAACGCGGTTGATACAACAAATTTAATTAAATAATCTTGCAGTTTACGCTGGCTGCATGATGATTTTTTTTTTTGTTATAATCGAAATAATTCCCGCGATTGTTGTCGCTGCGGATATACAAATTGGAATAGCTATCGGAGCAATCATTGTCACCGAAGATAGTATTATACCAGCTCCGGCGATTACACCACTCACCGAGTACACGGTAACATCAACTGCGTTGATTCTTCGTCGGTATTTCATTTTGTTTATTTGATACTCCTCGGTGAGGGTTTTGAGTCTATTTTGAAATTCTCTGACCTGATCATAGCGATATTGTTGTGACGTTACCACTTTAATTTCAAATCGGTTTATGATTTCAATTAAGTTGTTTACTCAAATCAGCTACGAATTCCACATACCATGTTACTGAAACCCTAACCAAATTTTATCAGTGGATGCTATCGTGAACTGTTCAGTTGTATCCTTGTCGATGATCGTTGATATCATATTGTTGACCCCAGATGAACTCGACAATGATATATTAAATTGAGTTGGGGTCACTAGTGTTAATCGATAAATACCCTTGACGGTTGCAGTGATATCTAATTTGTTATTTGTGGATGTCCACGAAAATGATCCTTGTTGGATCGTGTATGTTACGTTGTTGGTTTTCGCATAAGGGATTTTTGTTTTTTCAACGATTGTTATCATCCGCGTTGCATCTTCAATGATTGCCTCGATGGTGTTTTGCATCTCATCGTTGGATTTTTTAATATCATGAAGTTTTATATCAATTTTATCCAGCGTGGTTGCAAAAATTTCTCAATGATATTTTTACGAAATGATGTAAACTTTTCAACGTGATCTGCATATTTGCTTTGAAGTGTTGCTAGTTTCAACATTGAATCTTTAATCGTTGTGAGCTTCGGTGTAGTCACTGGAGGATTACCAAGGAAATCTAGTAACGGTTTGTCAATATTGTTAATTCGTTCCAAGAAAGTTGATACAAGTACACCCGGTTTGAGTTTACCCTGATCGGAAAATAACGCGATAGTGCCTTCGGTTAAGTCTCGTTGTTTAACTAAAATATCATCCAGGGAAACATTACTAGATTTCAATTTACCCTGATCGAAAAACAACGCGATAGTGCCTTCGGTTGCGTCTCGTTGTTTCACTAAAATATCATCCATGGAAACATTACTAGATTTCAGTTTACCCTGACGATCTTGAAATACAATTATTTCCCCGGGTCAACACTTGTTAAGTTCAACGTCTCAGCGATTTCATCTTCGATTTTTTTTTTATATCACCGGTGGCAGTGCCATCGGCGGAGGGTTTCGTCGACGGTAATAGAGGTCTTCCCCAAATATCAATCATGTTATTGGAAAACTATCTCTCTCTCTCTCTCTCTCTAAAATCTTTGATTTCCAGCGATTGCTGGTGTATTCATTTACGACGACATGTGGTGGTTTTCCAGATGTTGAAATAGCTTTAAGAACATTCAATACTTTCCTGCGAATATTGGTGGATCATTCATTTGTTGTGTTGGTAGCGTAGAATACCAACGAGGAGTTTTTAATTGTTGTATATAGAGGTTAAATTCCTTCGGCGGCGCTAATCCATATGAATCGAAATAAACAATTGCACGCGGATCAATCGCGTATGCAACCCAATGGGTTCCTGGTCCGGTGCTGTTATCGAGATTAATGATCCCGGTTTCAACGCTGTTTGGTTGTGCCGGTAACTGATCTTTCATAAACACACCTCTGAAGTATTTTATCGCAAGTTTTATAGCAGCATCGAGTAAATCAAAATTGGACATTGGAGTCAAAGACTCTTCAAACAAAGACTCTACAACCATCGGTTTGGAAATAGAAGATTTCTGAGTTAATAAACCGTTCCTGGTAGTCTTAGACCCTTTGCGCTGTACCATGAATACGGAGTTTCTGGTAGTCTTAGACCCTTTCCGCTGTACCATCAATACGGAGTTCCTGGTAGTCTTAGACCCTTTCCCTTTTTTATATCCTCTCCCAGCTGCTTTCTTTAGTGCCATTCCTGCCGCGGAACCAACGGCTCCTAACGCCGCCGCTTTAGCTACCGCTGGGGGAGCCGCAGCAATAAATACTGGTAACGCAGCTAACAACGGGAATATACCGCCTGATTTTTTCATGTTACTGATCGCAGCCGCAGAGAGAGTGATCTGAACGCCTTTTTTATCTTTAAAAGCATCATTGAAATATATTACTTGACGAGTTGTCAGTGACAATTTATTCTGACCACCAGTCATCTGGTTGGGTTTCAGTGTTATTGTGGTATTTTAGCTGATTCTGACTGCAATTTCTTGAGTTTACTTGGAGTTAACGCAACACTAATATAACTGTATTTCATTATACAAAACATATTGATCTATTTGTTACAAGTTTTTGGACAACTACATGTTTTCTACTGGTGCATTTATCACTCTCATTCTTCCGCCAACACCTTCGAGTAGCATTGATTTGTCGCTGAGAATGACAGCAACCGCTCTATAATTCGGGAAAAGAACAACATCAATCGCCGCATTAGTCGGACGCTTTACACGAGTTATAAAGTGTATATCAACGACAGACTGTCTTGTTAAATCAAGATGTTCCAACGAAAAGTAATAAATCGGATATAGATTTTTAAAGTCCAATTGTGATATTTGTAGACCAGTATCAACATTTTGATAGCGCGCCATATATGTCAACAACCAATGATACACGCGTGCAATATGATTGTTGTTGTAATTAAGTTGTATATCCTCGGATGGTTCCTGTTGTCCGTTTATTCTCAGCGAGACTTCTTTAACGCCTAACTGATCAAATATCATATGGCTACGTGTTTGATTGTCTAATTGCGTTCTATCCTGTAGCGCAACAAATATATGACGTGGAGCTGAAACACCTTGTCGCGCTGCCAGGTGCCATGTAAATGTACCATCAATATTAGTCTCTATAGTATCTGTACTCGTTGTTAGCCAACTCAGCAACGACTTTCGTCCTTGGTCCATAAATGATAGTAATTTTTCCTCTGTTGTGATTGATGGAGTCAACACTGGCATCCATAATGACAGTTTTGTTAAAACGACTTTACCGGCAGCAACAAGAGCACTGCGCCAGATTGCGTTATGATCAGTACCCTTTCGCACGAGTACTACCGTATGCTTTGCTCCATAGATAACTTTACGGGCATTTCTACAGAATCGGAAAATATGATGCAGTGAAATCGCACATGAAAATTGTCGACATGGTCTTTTGAATGTTACTACTCGTGTTGCAAATCCTAGGTTGTAATTACCATTAACACTTTTGATAACATCAAAGGGGTTATCTGGTCTTGCTTCGTGTTCACCAGTATCATCTGGTTGTGGGTTAGATGCAGTAGCCACTGGAGTTCGTAATTTAGTATACTGGACATGTTCAGGGTGATCAGTAATATCCTTAGAAAACATCATAGATGGGCCTGCCGATCTTGTATAATCATCAGAATATCTTGCTAACCCTATTATTGTTGTGGAAACATCAACTTTACGTTCAATTGATTAAATTTCTCTTCCATCAATGAGATATCTTGCACTTTTAATTAGCGCCATGATACCATTATTGACAAAAACAACTCTGATATTTTGGTCATATGCGTATGCTGTATCATTTTCTTGTAGAAGTTCTCCTTCCACTTCGATAAATAATTCATAAGGCAAAATGTATTTACTGGTATCATGAACTTGAAGTTCAATTCTTGATCGAAGATCTGATTGTATTGCTTGATAAGAATAAAGTTGATAATCGCGTACAGAATCATCCTTGCGAACTGGGGCTTCCATATCAAACGCTGGATCAGGGGACGGTTTGAACATTTTATTATATATATCACTTTGATTTATCAGTATCTAAATCATCGAAGTACTCGTGGTTTTTTTAAGCCACTTCCCGCTATCATATTTGCAGTTATGTTATCTTGGGTATTAGTCATCAGCGACACTAGTTTCTGATCTACTGCATTATTTACTATTTTACTAACACTCGCGGGCATTTCCACTGTAGATGGTAAAAGTCCCGGTTTCGTTCGCCGTCGAACTAGCGCTGTTAGTTTATCATGAGCGGCCGAAAATGCTTTCCTGGCAACATCTCCAACAGCGCTAATACCGTTATCACGAACAACATCAATGGTTTTCATCGATAACTGTTTTGCTAGCGCCGCTACTTTTGGATCCATTCTTGCAAAAAACCCTGCAATTGTATTACCGAGACCATCACCATAGTATGTTCTATAAACCGGAAATCGTGAGTTTATTACATAGACGTTGGTTGGTTTGTCATGGTTGTAGTGTATGATCATCTTATTTAAATGATATTTATCTAATGAAAAATCCAAGAAATTTTCAGTCGCTGTAATAACCGGTATGATTTTCCACGAACTCGTCAATGAAATCTCGATATGATGCAATGTTCATGATACCACCTTGAAATAACCGCATGCAGATATCATCTGCTTCATTAATTATTTCTGGTGAGTTATTTACGGCTCGTTTTCCTCCGATGAGAACCTCTAATCGTGCTATATCACCGAGAATATTACCTTTGATATCCATATACGCTTTTACCAGTTGCATCCTTTTCAGAATCAGCTTCTGATATTTCCTGGAGAGGTTGGGATACAAAAGGTGCAACTGGTGTCGGTGGATTTTCTTTTTGATGTATCAACTTTTCAAGTCTCTTAAATCCTTCATCGTTGGGTGGTAGTTGAGACTTATTGATTTTTGCACAATATAATTTTTTTCTCCAAGTTTCCTTATTAGTTATAGCGTCTTCATACTCTTCATTCATATATTGTACTCGTTGACCCTTTAGAAATGAATCAACGATAAATTGAGCAAATTCTTTATTAGTCATATTTTTAATATCATCTATCATATCTTTTTTAAATATCCTTTTAGGGTTAAGATCTCTTCGTTCTGTTTTACCCTTTTGTTCAAATTCAGGTGGTGGTGGGATAGGAATATCACCTGGTAGTTCAGTTTCTTCTTCTTCTGCAAGTGGTGCTTGGAGTTCAGGTTGTGGGAATCTAATATCATTATCACCTAATCGTTCTATTTCCTTTCGAAGTTCTCGTTCTTGTCGTTTTGCAGTAGTTATATCACCAGGAAGTGTTTTTCAAGATTTTATTGTTTGATTGGATCTTTTTGCTATTTTTTCAAGTTCACCAATCTCAGTGGCTGATATTATCCCTTTTGCTGCTTCCTTTGTTGCTATAGTAACCGGTTGAAATAACTGTTAAGATCCCACGGAAAGGTCAGTCTGAAGACTCTGCCGATTCTGTAGTTTACCCCTGACAGAATCACGGACGGGTATATATTTTTTGATAGCCACCAGTCTCTCTCTCGCCGATCGAGCGGATAATGCTTCATTTACCATTATTGAAATCGTAAACAATCTTCCAATTTGAATCTTGAAAGCGTCGAATTGAATGTTAAGTGAAAAAGTCTACGGGAAATCCTATGTTAAATCGGGCATTTGACCCGACCGAGATCAGGTTGATATTTTGGTGTTCCGTGGTGATATTTTAGTTGAATTTGCTGATTTTTTTTAAATGTTTGTTAAATTTTGTCAAAAAAGCGCCGAATTCAATGTTAAGTGAAAAAGTCTACGGGAAATCCCATGCAAAATTGGGCATTTGACCCGACCGAGACCACTAAAAAACCGTCGAAAAACCATCAGCGTGGACAAAAAAGCACCAAAATCAGACAAAAAAAGTATTTACTATGAAAATTTCAGTAATAAAAAAATATTTTACAACTTCCTTGTAGTAAAACACTCATTGATAAATGCCAGTTTATAATTTCACCGCTATTGTTGACTAAAAACCGCTATCTGAAAGGGTTTTTTCATTTTCTTGAATTAACGCCCGTATATTTCTGATCTTCGAATTAACCTCTTTTTTCAATTCATAATCCCGACCCAATTCTTTTGGTATTCCTTCCACGATAGTAAATAACGGGACAAACACACTTACGTCACTACAGTATGCAGGAGAGTCCCGAATAGAATTCTGGATATTTTTTATCAGCGCATACTTCTTTGGCAGCATATATTTGTTAGTGTTAATACCGTATTCTATATCTTGAAAGTCAGACATAATTTGGTCAGGGTTCAAATTGTCAGATAGTTTAATCTCTTGATTTTTCAATTTTAAAATTTCAGCTATAATCCTATTCATATTTTCAGAATTCATATATGATAATACATATTTCTAATACAAAAAAAAATTGAGGTCAATTTTAAATGATTATATCATTTCAGTTCTTGGAATTCATATCACATCAGTTCTTGGAATCCATATCATAATAGTTCTTGGAATCCATATCATAATAGTTCTTGGAATTCATATCATAATAGTTCTTGTAATTCATATCAAAGCAGTTCTTGGAATTCATATCATAGCAGTTCTTGGAATTCATATCATAGCAGTTCTTGGAATTCATATAACATCAGTTCTTGGAATTCATATCATAGCAGTTCTTGGAATTCATATCATAACAGTTCTTGGAATTCAAATCATAACAGTTCTTGGAATTCATATCATAGCAGTTCTTGGAATTCATATCATAGCAGTTCTTGGAATTCATATCATAGCAGTTCTTGGAATTCATATCGTAGCAGTTGTTGGAATTCATGTAACATCAGTCCTTGGAATTCATATCATAGCAGTTCTTGGTCTCTTCCCAATTGATTTATAAGTACCAGTTTTCCCAGATGCAGTATTCTCACTTTGTGTAACAGCTCGTAAATTATTCAAAGAATTATCAGTCTTAATCCCATTTATGTGATCAATAACAGGACCATCCTTGATCGATCCATTAAACACCTGGAAGACGAATCGGTGATTATGATAAGCTTTCTTTCTGGTGCCAAACATCAAATACCCCTGATTAGCACCAACTGACTTCTTCAGCCTACGATTTCTGACAATGCCGTCACGAGACGCTTCATAATCACTGATCACTGGATGTGGTTGAAACTCTTGGTTCATTTATATACATAATACTTTGTTTGTCTAATTCATTATTTGGTTGAGATATATTATTGGAAAATCTCTGAACGTAATCCTGTGGAGTTCTTATGATCTTGTCGTTGACGCTGTCAGATTCATTGATAGTGTTTATAGTGGAATCCCTAATTCGTTTATCATAATAACGCTTCAACTCTCTGTATCGTTTACCACCGCAACCCAGACACAACTGTGATATTCCTCTAACCCCTACCCCACATTGTATGCAAGGTAGGGGTCCATTACTTCCTCGACGAAAACTTTGCATATGATACCCACAGAACTCCTTTCTGCATAATTTGTTACACGGGGTTACTGATCCAATCATGAGCCATTTGAATTGATTCATTACATAATAAATTCTCTATTTAAATACTTGTTTTAATTATAACATTAAGGAGTTCGAGAGATTATCGCAAAATTACACCCTGGAAAAATGCTAAATTTAATCTCGATAGAGTCTCCGATAAACCGAAGAGTCTAATAAGTGATAGAACCATGAAAAGTAAAATCAGCGATTGTTTTAATGAATTCAAGCGTGATGGAGCATCTCATTGTTGGTCAACATTTCGAATTCATGATAGTGTTGATGCTACCATGAACGACGAACGCGCAGCCAAGATAATCTCACATCTTACGTGGAAAAGGTATTTTTTAGAGTGAAATTCATTATGCGTTCAGACACTGGAGATTGGATTATCAGGGATAAATTTGAACCCATCTTGAATTTACAAATTCCGACGAGAGTTGGGGATCATGGAGAATTAAGCGGGAAATACCGTGTGATTATTCCAAATCAGCAGATGTTTCGATTGAAGATAAATACTTGAAAAGCAATCAGTGTTCAGAACTATCTAATGCACCGCAGATATCTGATCCAATATGTAGATATAAAACAGTTTATTTAAACGGTTGTGGCGGGTCAGGAAAAACGACTCGCGCGATTGAATTATTTCGTGGGAAAAATCCTACAAACATGATTATGTTAACACCGACCCATATACTTGCCAGAGAGATAAAACAACGAAGGGTTAATGCTTGCACTTATCATAGTTTCTTTCGATGGAAAGGCGACGAATGGACTATTGATCGAAGGGGTGAGAAGTCTATCCCTTATGTCATAATTTGGGATGAGATATGCACGGTGTCATTAGATGTTTTACAAAAGTTTCTCGAGTGGTTATTGCACGCGAATACAATGGTCGTCATGTGCGGCGATCATGGCCAACTACCACCGTTTGTCAGTTTATCCCCGCATGATTGGCTAAAGAATTTTGTAGACTACTATGAAGAAATTAACACCGATCATACTCATAGAGCACTTGATGAAAATTTACGCGAGTTCAAGAAACTAATCAGATTACAACCGGATAGAATCCAATGTGAGATAGCGCGTGAAATAATTTCAGAAACTCCCATGGAGGAATTTTGGGAAACATGGAGACCAAACGATTTGATAATCGCAAGTAGAAAAATAGTCAGAGACACATTTCAGATGAAGTTATTTGAAACGCATAAAGAAAATTTGCAACACTGCCAGTACCGTTATGTTATAGGCCTTCGGATACACGAAAACAGAATATTGAAGTTGATATTCCAGGACAGAGTAAAAAGCAGAATTTAGTGCTAAATGATATTGTGCTGGTTGATATTAGCGTCGTCAAAGATGCATTGCGTGCTAATAAAACCCCATGGACGCAAGAATTCGCAGCGACGATACATTCTTCACAGGGATTGACTATATCGGATACAATTGTTTGGATAGTCGATAATAGCATTGAGTGGTCAAATTTAGTTTATCTTGCAGTATCCAGAGTACGGCGAATAAATCAACTTCGAAGAGTTGTCCTGACAGAGTTAGGAGATGATAATGACGATACAATCAATGATATTGTCAGCGCTGACAACGTCAAGGATATAATTAGAAAAAACTATCTGGTTATAAACAACAGGATAAAAAAATAATAGAGAATTTGATATTGATGCTGAATTAATAATTACGCTGAAGCAACAACATAATAATCACTGCGCGAGTTGCAATTGTATAATGAGTTGGTGTTGGTCGGATTCTCGACAATTTAACGTAGACAGAAAAGATAGTAGCGTTGGCCATACTAACGATAACGTGATGCTGACTGGTCTTGAGTGCAACAGACCAAGAGGTGCTAGTTAAGACCACGTGGTGTTAATTGAGTATCCTCGGGTATTACTTGTAGTTATTGTCGAGTAAATCCTCGCTGAGGGGCACTTGAATCCAATCTATATATTGCTGGTCTACCGGATGATCGTGTTATACTGATATTTTATGCGCGGTGACACTCCAAATAGGATCAGTAGCCCTTTTTTGCCACCTTCGAGCTCTCCTGGTTCATATAATTACCTCACAGTGACATTATCGAGAATTGGTTCCTTTGAAAAATCTTTTTGCGGTTGTACTGGTATATACTTCTTTTTAATGGCGTTGTTAGGTTTCATGTTGATTGTTCGAGTAATCTCGTTAGTCAGCGCAGTAATCACAGCTGGTAATCTCTTGACCCATTCACTGGATCGTTTATATTGAATAAATTATTTCGCGTATTGATATCCAAATAACCTCTCAGCAAGCGTCCGATTAAATCGTTCAACAATTGCCTGATCGCGATGTAGTGCAGTATGTCCTCGTCGTACCGCGGTATTATGATTCTTCAACGTTGATAGAACCGCACCTTGAAATTCCTTGCCAGGATCAACCTGTAATAGATTTCGCCAGCGCAGAGGACTTCTTCGATAAATCCTTTCAAACGCAGAAGCCACTTCAGTTGATGATTTTGTTTTTAACGGTTCTGCTTGTTTGTATCGACTCGCAACATCAATTATGGTTAGCGCGTATTTGTAACCACCATCATGCGGCAAAAATAATATATCAGCTTGATGAACTTCATTGGGAACGGTCACTTCAAAATGCGAGTAGTTAATTTGTTTAGGCGGCGGTAGATACATTTGCCATATTGCCTGTTTGGATAACCAATTAGCCACAGTGGTATATTTTACCTTCGCGGCGCTAGCGAGTTTACCAATTGTTGCTTTACCCCGCCAGTAACCGCTTGAAGAATAGTAAATAGATTCCATGTTGTTATTAATTACCGGCACCTAACATCAATTTACCTTTCATAGCCGATTTTACTAACCATGAAGCTAATTTTTCTTTGAAGGATTTATCAGTGATAGAATTCAACGCATGAATTAATTTTACATCTGCGAGATGTCTGTGTTGCAGATTACTACTTTTATAAGCAACATCATTAACATGACATGCTTTATCAATGGCGTTTATCGAATATTCACCCGGTCGAGGTTGGTTTTGATCATCGAGTCTGATATCAAGTCTAGTCCCGGGTCCACAGTAACTATATCCTGGAAGGTGTTTTCTCCTGGATACTTCGCCCACGGTGTCCCTGGAAGTTTAGTTAACTTGGCTGCAATATCACCTCCTCGTTTTTTTAATTTCTTCGATTTATCGAGAGAAACAAATCTAAATTTCTTTGTACTGCATTGTACGTATTTACCAGAAAGTGCTGATCTGTTATTGCTAGTAGTAATCGTCGTCAAGTCGTTTGTTCCAGAACGCGCCTTACACTTCACACAATATAGATCCATAATTTATATATAATAACATGAATGTAATTGATTATTCAGCTACCCGACGACGGCAACCTATCAAACATCATGCGATGCTGCCGAATTCAATTAGAATGATTATAATCGGACCATCTGGAAGTGGCAAGACACAACTGTTACTTAATTTAATAACGAGATGGATGAAATGGGAAAAGTTGTATTTGATAGCTCCTAGTGTAGACGATCAGCGATGTTACAATGTATTAAAAGGTTTTAACGACAGCGCGGTAGAAATATCCCGCGAGGGTATTATTGAGTTTATAACCGATATCGATGAAGCACCGAGTATTGATGATATTGATGGAGATATTAACAATTTAGTCGTATACGATGATATCATGTTAGACAATCAAAAAAATCCTGCTAGGATATTTTCCAGAGGTAGACATACAAACACTGATGTGATATATGTTACTCAACGATACACACAAATTCCGAAGGTGATCAGAGACAACAGCAATTTGTTATGTATGTTTAACGGAGTTGATACTCATACTCTTAGAAATATTTGGCACACTTGGTGCTGCGGTGATAAGAATTATAATCAATTTGGAAATTTATTTAGTCGCGCTCAGTCAATCCAACATGGATTCGTGACGATAAATTTACACGACCCGAGATCAAGATATCGTGTCGGACTTGATAAAATATTCGGTTAACCCATAACAGCAGAGGGGGCGGCGACGACGAGGTTGTAAGATTTTTTTAGAGGTTTTTGCACCCTCTCTGGTTCCTTTCCGTAGGAACCCTTAATTTGACTAATAGGACCCTAAAAAACCGTTAAGGCTCCATTTGGCAAAAGGAGGCTTTAAATATTTTGCTTAGAATACAACCGTTTAATCTAAGGATCTACTTGGCAAAAGGAGACTTAAAATAATTTGCTTAAAATCCAATCGTAGGGTTCTCTCCCTCTGCTGCTTGGGAAGATATACAAAATATATGTCCACATTCAGCTTTGGGATCTACATCCCTACACATTTTACAATGTATCATTGATGACGACTTTACTTTGATAGGTATTTATAATTATTGTTGGTAAAAGGCATGGTAAATGATAGAAAGTAAATTTAGGAAAATATGTTAGATGACTGCCAATAATATAACTGCAACAAGGCATATACATACATGTCACTATAATCAAACTGAACGATGGATTGTAAGTGAATTAGAACAATAATGGACACTAAGTGATATAAACGCCATATGCTCATATAGTACTATATAGAGAGAACAAAGGAACAGATTTCAGATGATAGGAAAGACGTGAGTTTAAAAATATATACAATCGTTTGTGTTCTTATTGTACTTGTCTTCCACGATAGCAATGTTCCAAAGAAATTTTATAATTTGTCATCACCAGAGACACACGGTCCTACTATGCATCATGCACATATATAAACACCTGAAACAATCGTTTAATATATATATTAATACCTCTCGGGGATACACGGATGCAATTGAATTTCGTTTCTTCTCAGGGTTCTTTTTTGATGATGTTGAAATGAATGTATACATACATACATACATACATACATACATACATACATAAATACATACATACATACATACATACGTACATACATGCATGCATGCATGCATGCATGCCTGCATACATACATACATACATACATACATACATACATACATACATACATACATACATACATACATACATACATACATACATACATATATACATACTGACCTTTTGCTAAAGCTTCAGGTTTCAAAAATGAAGCTGTCTATGTTACTGAAACATGCTAAGCTGAAGCGTAAGTATCTTGCTGGTATGTACACAAGGGTGAAAACTGATAGGTATGTTGGACTGGAGTCTGTCAGTGAAACATAGCACAGAAAACAAATTTTGTGTTTGATTCGGTATCAAATGGAGCAGCAGGGAGGGTGACGGTGACAAACTTTTTTTTTAAGACGACGTGATGAAAAAAATTTGGTGACAAAATCTTTTTTTTAAGACAACGTGATGAAAAAAATTTGGTTACAAAATCTTTTTTTAAGACAACGTGATGAAACAAATTTGGTGACAAAATCTTTTTTTTAAGACAACTTGATGAAAAAAATTTGGTGACAAAAATCTTTTTTCAGCGACAACATGACAAAAAAAATTTGGTTACAAAATCTTTAAAAAAAACGTGATGAAAAAAATCAGTGATAAAATCTGTGAAAATCATCGACGTGTATCGTCGCTCATGTTAGTGATCGGAAATTCTCAATAAATATGATCAAGTCCGAAACAATATCTTGTCCGCGGATCGTGTAACGCGATCGTGATAAATCCGTGAAGCCAGTGTAGGGTAGAGAGCAGTGATGAGGTGTGCTCTGATGGAGATACCATAAAAGTTATCCTAGCAGCTGTGTTTTGAACTTTTTGAAGTTTCTGGAGTAGATATTGTGACGAACCAGACAAAATTGAGTTACAACCGTCCAGTCTTGAAAGTACTAATGAACACACAAGTGTTTTAGTGGGATCAACTTAAATATATTTTCGAATGAAACTGATGCGTCTCACTTCAAGATATGCAGCCTTCCATATGTTCATGACATGTTCGTGCAGTGCGAGAGTACTGTCTAGAGTAACATCTAGGTTTCGTAATGACAGTGAGAATTTAATGTTGGTGTTGCTGATATTTATTGTATGAGGTAAAGGATATGAATGACGTCTTTATGTTGTGATCAGAATAGCCTCAGGTTTATCATCATTCATCTGCAGCTTGTTACATGTCATCCATTTTTTCACATCAGAAATGAACCTCTCTACTCCATGGTTGGGTGTCTAGACTTGTATATTTATGTGTCATCGGCGTACACTTGACAAGACACTGGGTGATGATTTATAACACTTGTGAGTGGCTGAGTGTATAAAATTAAGTGAACATGTCAAAGAACAGACCCGTGTGGAACAGCCCAACATAGAATCATAGATCAACTGGGATGGAATATATTATATTTGCAGATACAGTTTGTATCCTGTTGACTAAGTTGGACTTAAACCACTGTAAGGCTATTTTCGGAATGCCAAATTCATGCTGGAGATGGTGAAGTATTATAGCATGGTCTATTGTGTCAAATGATGAAGACAAATCGAGGAGAGTGAGGACTGTAATCATTGCACTATCCAAATCTGAGAGAATATCATTAAATACTTTTAGAAGAGAAGTTTCGGTACTGTGGCAAGGGCGATATGCAGACTGTACATTGCTAAAAATAACTGTCTGAATTCAAATGAGATACAAGTTGAGTTGCAACATCTTTTTTAATAAGATTATAGGTATGAATGGGAAACTAGAAACTGGGCGGTAGTTTTTTTGAATCGTTATAGTCAAGTGTTGCTTTCTTCAGCAGAGGGTTCACGATGGCAATTTTGAAAAATGATGGGACTTCCCCCAGTGAGAGAGAGATATCAATAACATCAGTTAGTGAAAGCAATATTGGGTCGAAGCACTCAAGCAGCAGTGATGTTGGAATTTACTCAAGTTCAAAAGATTTGGTGCACTCTTCATCACGATTGTCCGTACTAAATCAATATATAATAACATACTGTATTGTTTCTCTGATTTTCGTCTAGATTCCAGAAAACTAAAACCAAAATAAGAATTATATCACTGATTTTATAATCTGATACGGTAAATGTTACTCACAATAATAATTATAGGACTGATTGAACTTGGTTGCTGGGGTAAATGGTAATACAAATATAATAATGATCAAAATCAGTCAGTTTGTATAATTCTATTGGGCATATATATATATATATATATATATATATATATATATATATATATATATATATATATATATATATATATATATATATATATATATATGTCAAGGTTGTCAAATATCTATTTTGTATATGTTGACCTAAATCTAAAACTATATATACTATAAATATTGATGCTGCTTGTAACCACTGTTTTCCGTCTTGGCTTTGTCGATAAAGTCAAAAGGTATATAAATATACTTCTACCAGTTCAAAGTATACAAAACTTATGTTATTTCACTGATATTAGTTATCAAACAGATGGTTAATAATTTGTTACGATGACAAAAAGATAATGCTAATGTCAATTACGCGCTAGCAGGGGAGGTAACTCTTTAATCGCTCTGTTCCCAAAAAGAGTCATTCACAGAATTACCCCCTCTTATGTTTAGTACTTTACAATCACTGAACTATTCTTTTTTGTTGTTTATTCATTTCCGCCAAAAATACCCAATCTGGGTGATTGATTGATTGATTTTTAACAGCGCACCAACAATTGAAGGCTATTTAGCGCCATACAATACGCTGTATGTATACATGTTTAAAAATACTAAATTGTTTAATTTTGACCTCGATATGAAATACCAAATAGTTCAATGTAAAATAGTACGATGTTGGTAACAGTAAAATATGAAGCTTCCCAATCAATGGGACATGCCAATAGTTTATGTTAATGAGGACAGATGAAAGGATGTTGAAAATAATAGGCGGTATTTGCATTACATAAAATGCTCAAGGTCGTGGCATACAAACCAATGTGGTACTATTACACTGGTCAACAGTGAAATCATTACGGACTTGAAAAGGCCCTAATCTGTAGTATTTTGGTGTGCCGAACACGAATATAACCGTGAAATTGTTTTATTGGCTCTCGTTTTGAAGATATTCATATACCTCATTTTCTATGTTTCACTGTGTAAATTTCTCCAGTAGGACTGCAGCAACATCCGGAATAATGATGTAACATTGCATAATACCATCATGCTCACATCATCTACAGTTGATTGCATCATTTTCTGATGCAATGCAACACTAATGCCATGCGGCTGCTGAAGTAAGTTGACGTCAGCTGTGTACTATACATGTGTAGGCCTATTATACTAATGCCAGGCGGCTGCTGAAGCTGACGTAAGCAGTGTACTATATAAAGCCCAATCAGATAGGTTCAGCATTTAAAATATTTTAGACGTTGTGCGAGACAGTTCAAGCTACTGTTACATAAAACTTATTATTTTATCCATTTACGTACAATAAAGAACAGTAATGCCTCGAAAGTGTGTTAATACCGCGGACAATTTTCGCTATATTTGTGGGGAAGTGACATTTGCCAACCAGAAGAAAAGTATCAATTCTCAAGTGAAGAAGGCATATCATCTTTACTTCGGATGCAAGGTTGGTGACCAAGACAAGCCTTGGGCTCCGCATATATGCTGTGCTACATGTACAACACAGCTTTCACTGGTTGAATTGCAAAAGGTCATCAATGCCGTTTGCAGTCCCAATGGTGTGGAGAGAGCCAAGCAACCACCTAAATGACTGTTACTTCTGCTTGGTTCCTCCTCTTTCCGGCGGAATAATGAAGTGAAAGAAGTCGAGAATAGTCTACCCAAACATAACGTCTGCATTGAGACCAGTTCCACATGGTGAGGGACTTCCTATTCCAGAACCTCCAGCAGAATATTCACTTGATTCATCTGACGAAGACAAAGGTGAGTCGACCTGTTCTTCCCCTGGTCCATCAGCATGCAGTGATCCAGATTTTCACTGTGGTGCATCATCAACCCCACACATAATAACACAGGAAGAACTAAATGACCTGATTCGTGATTTGGACTTATCAAAGAACAAGGCAGAATTGCTAGGATCAAGACTCCAACAATAAAATCTTCTAGAAGAAGATGTCACAATTACTGCATATCAAAAGCGCCACCAGCAATTGGAGCCTTTGTTCAGAAAGGAAAGTAATCTGATATTCTGTTCCGATATTGAGGGCCTCATGAATGCTTTAAAAATCACTCATGACCCACAAGAATGGAGACTATTTGTGGACTCTTCGAAACTGAGTCTCAAGGCTGTGCTTTTGCACAATGGAAACATTCTTCCATCTATTCCAGTAGCGTATGCTGTCCACATGAAAGAGACATACGATAACTTAAGGCAGCTACTGAATTCCATTGAGTATAACAAGTAAAGCTGGCACCTCTGTGGTGATTTGAAAGTAGTTGCCCTTTTAATGGGACTGCAGCAAGGATATACAAAATACATGTGTTTCTTATGCGAGTGGGATAGCCGAGCAAGGGAAATGCACTACTTGAGGAAGGAATGGACTCACAGGCAGAATGTAGCCATTGGAGAGAAGAATATCCAACACCCAGCTCTGGTTGAGGCTCAGAAAATCTTGCTACCACCCCTTCACATCAAACTAGGTTTGATGAAGAACTTCGTGAAAGCCATTGACCGGACTTTGCCAGCATTCCGATACCTGCTCGAAAAATTCCCTCGACTCAGCGAAGAAAAGATTACAGAAGGAGTTTTTGTGGGTCCTCAGATTAGAGAGCTTTTCAAAGATGACCGGTTCAACAACTTGCTGGAAGGTGACGCGAAATAAGCATGGAATGCTTTTCGCCTAGTTTCTACAAACTTCCTCGGAAATGTTAGGGCAGAAAACTATAAGGAACTAGTAGAAGACATGTTGATGAAGTATAAGAAACTTGGCTGCAATATGTCTCTAAAGATTCACTTCCTTCATTCCCATTTGGATTTCTTTCCTAACAACTGTGGTATTGTTAGTGATGAACACGGCGAACGTTTTCATCAAGATATCGCAACAATGGAACAAAGATACCAAGGAAAATGGTCCACTACAATGCTGGCTGACTACTGCTGGACACTCCTCAGAGATGCTCCCGAACAGCTGTACAAGAGACAGGCGAAGAAACCTAAGATGTAGTCAATGACTTGATTTTTATAGGTAGGCTATTACAGTTGACCTTTTACTATTGGAATGCATTTCGTTATGTAAACATTAATTTCTTGCAGATTACAAAAAAAACTAGAGCCAATTTTGCAATTTGAGTGTCATATTCGTGTTCATCACATAAAAATTGATAAGAATTGACTAATGTTATTTCAGTAACATGACTTTTGTAAAAATTTGTTGTCCAGTGTTATTTGCCATACAATGTGCAGAACACCAGCATATATCGAAATATTTACCAGCTCGTTAATTTAATTATGATCTTTTACACTTGTCTCTATATTTTTAGATACAACCGATTTCGCGCCATTTACAGCCAACATTTCAAAATAAGATAATGTTGATATGGATATCAACACGTCATGTATCTGTACAATTATCAATCATGAATCAATTATTGAAATCTACATATGGTTGATCACAAGCACCTTTCCTATTAATTCAATGTAATATTTTAATATAAATCTGTGACAAATTTATATTTTGACCCCACACCCATTATTGTATACGGGATAACCAGTAATAATGACAGCACCAACTGGTTTGTTTTATTCGACAGTGCCTGTTGACATCATCATGAGAGTATTGATGATTCTTGATGATTCGATGTCATAGGAACTCATAATTACGAATAAAGTTTTGTCTAAATGATTATTTGTTTCAATGATTATTTTTAAATCCGACTGAAATTGTTTCTTAATGACCCTGTCATTACTATGGTCATTATTTTTATCATAATATATTTTCAGCTTTATGTATTTCACCAACATATTGCACAAACAACCATATCTCTCCTGTAACCCCAATATTACACTTAAAACATGGTTTTGATCCTGGATTTCTGCGTCGTACACTTCGTAAATGATATTCGCAGAATATATTAATACAGTCTGTATTACATGGAGTTGTAATGACTATCATTCGCCATTTACACTTCTTGTTTGTTTGAATCAATACAAAAACACAAACACACACATATACACACACATCTAATATGTATATATATATATATATATATATATATATATAAATTGGAATATATGTTTGTCTTAATTATACTATGGAGAAATTTGAGTTTATCTAGGATTAGGATTATATACCTTCCCATTCAAGATTTGACATTAACAGAAGAACATCTTCAGAGGAACGTTATCGTGCCAAGAAAGACTTTCACAACGATGGTGCATATCATATTTTGTTAACATTGCATATCCTAAGGTGCTGACGAAGTTATTAATGATACAATGAACGACCAACGATCAGCAACTATTATTATTGATCTCGATGATCAATATCATTTTGATGTAAAAATGTATTCTATTAGTATAAACGGACAATAATATTTGGAATATCCCTGACAAACATGAGTCTGTCCTTTATAATGATGAAATTGACATATTGAGGGAAAAATTCCAAACCAGGAAAGTTGACTGATATTCAACGACTGTGTTAAGAAAGAGCATATCTTGTAACCGCGATTATTTATGGAGAATCATTCACTGAATGCTTAACCCAAAGTTATTGATATAAAACCGACCTGTGATGAAAATCCTGATCTAACCGATTTTGAAACTTAAACCGCAAAAGATCTTGACAGATGAATAATCGGTAATTTTGCGCAAGGCGGACGGTATGACCAAAAACGACATTTTATGAGATTAATAATTATCGACAATGGACTTGATTTTATAATAGAAAATTCAATTTAGTCGGAACAACGCTTAACAGTCTAACGGATCTAAGTTAGGTACAATTGTTGGGTACATTAATGGCTTATTTAAGATCTTCAATGCTCGCGTATTATTTTATACATTTGTTCTCGATGATAAAAAGATTACCTAAAAGTGCAGTAAGAGTTGCCACGGATTCATTTTGAATATAAATTTTAATTTCATAAAAGCATTGCTTATGATCCATCATAGGTCGAATGGAATATAGTACAACAAAAAAAATAAGTATTCTGAATATTCCAATGTTGAAATCAAGGATGTTTATTACAAAAATAAAAACGAAATTGTCATCTGCCCCGTCATTGTACGACCATGTGACTATACATAAAACAATATATCTTAAAGGGCTTTGGAGCTCTAGTAAAACAACTCGTGTGATCGAATTCTTTCGAAATTTTGATATGATCGTTTTAACTTACATATAGAGTTACATATAACTTAAGCTGGAGAAATGAAGGAAATAAATACTAAAGCATGCACTTACCATATAATTTCTTTCGATGGAAAGGAGATAAATGGACTTCTGAACAAATAGGTGAGAAATATTTTCCAATGATCATCATTTCCGATGAAATAGCAACAGGTTAAGAAATAATGAAATATTTCATGACTGATTTTTGACAAAACATACTGCTGTGATAATGTGAATGGTCATGGTTAAACGCCACCATTTGTTGGATTATCTATAAACAAATGGCTGGAAGTATTTGTACATAATTATGAAGTAATAACAGATGATTGTATAGCTATTATTCCAGTATTAGGAGAGTTTAAGTAACTAATTTGACTCCAAACGAATGTAATTCAGAGTAAATTATTGTGTGATATAATTTCAGAAACATATATAAACGATTTTAGGAATTTGTGAAAAGACCTGTTGACTTGAAAGTTGCAAGAAGAAAAGATAGCTCATAGTCCACTTCAATAGCATTTTTTTGCGTTACATAAAGATGTACTTTCAAATTTACCCCCACCATTATCATATATTGCAGATATATGCAACCAACATATATTGCCATTATGTCATGGCAAAGCAGATACACGCCACCAAAATATTGACGTTGATATTCCAGGATCGCCAGAGACACAAAATATTGTATAAAATGTTCTTCTTTTAGTTCCTGTCAGTGTTGTTGAGAGTGCGTTATGTGACAAGACTCCACGCTAGGATACGCAATGGCAATTCATTCATCTCAATGATTAACTATGTCTAATAATGTTGGTTAGATCGTTGCTGGTCGTATGGAATGATCAAGGTTACTTTATATTACGGTGTCTCGAATTAAACAAATATCTCATCTAATATAGTATTCACAGATAATACAAGTCGAATTATTGACAATAAGGGCGAAATTGCTGTAGCACATGTAATAGGAAACAAATAATTATTTGTACACAATGTGAAAGAAACTAAACACAGCTTCGATCCTGACGCTGAATGTATCATGATATTAAATAATGATAAAATGCTCATTGTACAAGTTGTAACTCAATAATATTCTAAAACTATTTACCGTATATAAAAATCATAGTTATATTGGTCACGCACGTAAAAAATATCTTGCGGACTTGTCTTTAGTGTAATTGACGTCCAGGCGCTTATTCACAAAAGTGCAGATAGTTGTATTGTGAATTTTCAGGAATTATCTGTAATTTTTTGTGTACAAATTCACCTCGAGGACCTGTTCATTCTAATATATGTGTTGCAGTTATACCCGTAGAGCATACCACTCTGTAAAATGTATGTTTAGTTACACTCCAAATAAGATCAGTCGCTTTTCTTTTACCGCATTCTTGTTCACCAGGTTTTTATAGATATCTAACAGTCACATTACCCAGTACTGGTTGTTTTTAAAAATCACACCGTTGTTTTGGTACATGTTTTTTCGTCATTGTATTGAAGGTTTTTTAAAGATTAAACGAGTAATTGTATTATGTAAAGCAGCTATCCCATTTAGTAGTCTTGCAACCTATTCGCGTGATCATATGTCGTTTTGAAATTTGTTTATGAATATTTCCTTGCATATTGATATTCAAATAACCACTCAGCAAGTTTTCAGTTCAATCGTTCAAAGACTACCTGTTCACGATGAATTGCCGTATCTTCGTCTGATTTTGACGTTATCTTCTTTTCATCAGATATGATTCTACACTACGAAATTGTTTGCCAAGATCAAGCTGTAGCAGCGTAGCAACGTGATATATTCGTTCAAAAGCAGATGAAACCTCAACATATGTTTTAGTTGATAATGATTATGTCTATATCTACTTGCACTTCAACGACAGTCAAGTCATATTTGCATGTGTATGGACTTCAACAAGTTTAGTAGTATCACGGAATGCTTACATTATCCGCATATTGAACATCATTACAATGGCTGGCATCCAAATGTGCGTAATTGATATGTTTTGATGGTGGTTGATGCATTTCTCATATTGCCTAACATGCTAACCATATCTCAGCTACATAACGTGACGTAACATGTTTGCTAATAACAGCTCTACCATCCATTTTTCTCATGGGCTACAAATATGTGATTCCATTATAATTATAATTGGTTGTTTAATTACCAGCCCCTACCAGTACTTTCCATTTTATCGCAGGTCATATGAACTAATTAATTATGGAATTTAACGAATACATCAACTTCATCTCTGCAATATGTCGTTGTTGCAACTCTGTTTTATATGATACATCATTAATGTGACCTGCTTGATTAATCGCAGTTAATAGATAATCTCAATGGATTGGTTACTCTCGCTCGGCACGACGGACAACGAGTCGGGTTCCAGGACTGCAAAAATTATATCGCGCATGATGTGTTTATCCTGGATACATAGCCCATAGAGTTCCTGGTAATTTTCCTAATGAAACATCAATACCACCACTTATTTGTTTTGACTTGTCAAGGGAGATAAGGAAATGTATAATTTTGTACCATGTTTTACACAGTTACCAGTAATTGCACGCTGTTTATATTTTAGCATTATTTTGTTTTGTTTTTCTGGGGGGGGGGTGTTTTTCTTTCACTTATGGGAGTGGGTATTCTGCATTAAACACAATACACTTTCACATTATTTATTATATTTATATGACACAAATATCGTCAATTTCTCAGCGACACTAGCGCAAGAGCCGTTCAAATATCATCCAGCGATACTAAAGTGCATTAAAACAATTATCATAGGCACATTTGTGTTTGGGTCTGATGAGGCACAATTATCAATTTATTTAATGATAAGATGACTTAAGTGGGATGAGTTATATTTAGTAGCACCATCAGTAGATGACCAGAGATGCGACGATATGTGTTTAAAGATTGTATAAATAAAAAATAAAAATAAAAATATGTTGAAGGAGTATGATAATGCTATTATTGATTTTATCAATGATATTGATATAGCCACATATGTTATTGACATTGATGGATTTATTAATAATCAAATAGTATAGCATGGTTTGATGCTGGATAAACAATAAAATCCGGCCAGAATATTATCTCGAGACAGAGATAAAAGTACACTCGTGATTCATGTTACTCAGCCATATTCTATACCATGCATACTACGGTCACCATGTTATGCGGTATTTCAAGGTGCGTACAGACATCATCCCAGTGTACAGTGATGCCTTACATTAATTTCTGTTCTACAAATAGTTACAACTGCAGCAAGTGACACCAAATAATGTGTTGCTTACATGGGTTTGTTTATTTGGTTGACTGAGGAGAAGGCCATGTCGATATGCTACGTTAGAGAATCAGATCGAATGAAGTTTATTTTTACAAGATTATATTCTATCATCGTACATACATTATGATTATTAATATGTTCACTTTATCTGTCTTGTTACGCAAAAGGTGTTCAAAGTAATATATCTTTGTTACATGGTCCATTTGATATGGCAACGTACTTAGTACGGTAGCTTACGGAACATTCTTTTAAATGTCTTAACTTTGAACGTGGTTATGATTATACTTTTGTCATGATGATGATGATGATGATGAGGATGATGATGATGATGATGATGATGATGATAAACTAATCAAACCGGAGGTTGAAATGGTAATTATTATGTCGATAGAAATCTAATAATATTTGTCAATTAGTTTTAAATTGTGTCAAATTATAATTTAGCGATAGATAATACAACTAACAGGTGTCTCAGAACATCATTAAAATTCGTATTGTTTTATTGTCAAAGCTCAATCCCGGAAACAACTACAACTTAGGAGGTTATGTTATCTTGTGTTTACTGACCAATGAACATTTGTGCTTAACCCAGTAATTAAGAAGATAAAGATTTTGTTTCGTGATGTATGCATTTCACATACTATATACAAACTTAAGTTGTCTAAAAAGGAAAAGTATGTGCTTACACTTTCATATAATAATATTCCTCAAATTGTAATGCAGAGTAATTAAATGTTAACCTGTAAGAATTATACTACACCGCCAATTTGTATTTCTAAGTGTCAAATTCAAACCTAAAACTGTTTAGATATTTATTTTTCTAAATATGTGTCTTATTTGATATTTGAATTTAATTGACTTTTGGTATCAGTATATGCTTAAAGGTAATATACTTAATATAGGTTTCAATAATATTTGAGTCTGTTAAGGGTAACTGCTCCAAGTCTATGGCAATGTTATCTCGTTTAGGAGAGGGAGTGTACGTCCTAGGTTTGCTTGATAAATTAATAGCCCACTAAATACGGGAAGATACTGCATTCCTTCACACATACAGAGGATTGCTGAGCACGAAACTCGAATCTAAGCAAACAGAGTTGAGATGTCAGTGATCGGATAATCAGGGCCCCTATAAGCAAATGTACAGACGGGTGCCACTTATGTTTTTTTCTAAACAGTTTGGAGACCCCTCTAAAGGGGTTTGCAAGGTAGTATGTTTAAGGATATAGATTACCTTGATATTGTGTAAACTGGCAAGAATTGACGGATATCCGCGATGATAATGTCATTTACGTTGACTTTTGCATGACTTCAGGTATGATAAATGTAATGTACATAATAGGAGTTCGAGATTGCTTGTAAGGCAAACGTAAACGTTATGTACTGGAGAAAACTAACTCATGTTTGATATTCACTTCCATATTTGGATTGGTTTGGACAGTAAAAACATGAACGTTCACACAATATGTACAGTTTTTCTCCGTCTTTGGTGCCTCCATCGTAAAATGTTATTTAAATAACTTAAATCACATTTCCCTCGATTAACACTAACAGTTTTAATTTTAATTACACCTTCAATGTGATCAACTATTTCTTAAAATACACAATCATTTGTCAGTATACATGCATATTTCAGGCATCGTAACATTCCACCATGTTATAAATAGTGTTGTGTACCGATATAGCTTAGATCTGGATGAGATAGTCATGTATCTACAACACCAATCAGTTTGTGTTCATATGTTAATTAAGCACAAACGTTGAAGCGGAGTCAATTATTCGGCCTATATAGTGTATATGCTTCATTGTTTATACTGAGCGCCATTGTAGATTTATATATTATTGTTAAAGTATACATGCATTACATTTATTCTAGGCACACACACACACACACACACACATATATATATATATATATATATGTGTGTGTGTTTGTGTGTGTGTCTAGAATAAATGTAATGCATGTATACTTTAACAATAATATATCACGATATGTCCAATTTTTCATTATAAGAAAACGAGTTTCTTTTTAATGAAAGGTTTATACAAAGAGTAGTATATAATTGATACAGCGAACATACCATAGGTATATTATATTTATGACACATACAAGTTTTCATCTTATATAAAATATAAAACTGACGGCAATAAACGGTGTACGTTGGGGGAGTAACCTTTTTTTACAACTCCTCGCATGTATGAACGCTCACAAAACGTTTTGTAGTGAATAATGATTTCCTGTACATTCCATTCATATCAATTCACATATGTTTCCTTTAGCAATATTAGATGAAATAAAAACACAAGGCTGATAGTTAACATCCACTTTTGTTAATAATGTGCATGCAAATAGTGAATTGTCATGCTGAAGTAACAAGAGGTAATTAAATAACCCACACTACATTTCATTTGTATCGTTTATGCCCATACTTCATTATTTCTACTTAATGTCATTGTAAGTTTCAAAATCTTATCCTACGTTTCTGCTGTGTGGGCCCTGTTTGAAAAGTCCCTTGTTAAAAAGAACTTGACCCAGTTCGTTATCTTGTTAACAGTTTTGAGAGCGGTTCATAACAAACCTATTTTGAACGGTGATGTTTGATCAGTAGAATGGGTTCTTGATAATCTGATTCTGTTAAATGTTACACATTTGGGAATTTGATATAGATACGTATGTTGCCATGCCGTTTGCAATTTCTTTTTTGTGGGGGTGGGGGTTGACGCCTTGATTAATTTGGTGGCATATGTTACTCAGGTAATTGGAGTACGCATTTTGCTGTTTGTCGCTAATGTTTGAGTAGCTGATTACAGACTGTACATTTGTGTGACTTGACATTTGCATTACATCAGGAAATGTTTTTCACTCAACTTTTTAATTAAGTACTTTCAGTTACTAGTCTTGGCTACCTTTCTTTTTCTGTAATATTTGGGTTTCTTTTCCATTTTGTCATGTTGTATTCAAGATTCTTAATTCCATCGACTTGTTTCCTAACCGTTTTGGGGTTTGTCGCTGAGATTGGCATAGTGTTTGGCTCAATATAGAAAAGAGTTTCACATAATCAAAAGTCTCCTGGCCAATAAAGCAGCACATCGTTTGTAGATAACAATTGGATATCTCTCTTTGTTGTTTTGTTTTCATACATCTCATGATTAATAGCCCTGATGTCCTTAACATTGTCTCCTGTTTTTGAGTGCCTTTACTTGAATTCAAGATATTCGATACGATTTACATCTTTCTTTACTGTAAGATTCCACCACCACCACCCCCATTTCAGACGGTAATATTACGCTCAAGCCACCAGGTCCAGAGGTGTTAAACCACAATGTGTTAACAATGAATTCACGTGTTTCCAACCCCATTAGCTCATTGGGATGCAAGACATTTATTTCTTCGTCTTTGATTGGCTGAAACCGATTGATCTTAGTTCCTTTTTGTTTAGATTTTAAAATTTTTGCTTGGCCTGAAGAGCTTCCATTGTTAATGCAAAATTTGTATCTCCTCCTCTCTCGACTGGGCTTGCTTCTTTTTTGATGGGGATGAGGGCGACAGGTGGAGCTGATGATGCTTCTTACGTTGCTTGGTACGCAACTCAGATTCATCTTTGCTCCTAACATTCATTATAAAAATAGTCAAGAGCGGGTCTAATTCACTTGGTTGTATTGCCTGACAATTTTAGAATTCATTTTTAACTGCAAGAGTCCTGTCACTAGCATTACATCAAAATGTGTATTGTTTAAATTGTTCGCATTCTGATCTAGATGGGCCTATTCTCGTGAGATGGCTACTCTAAACTCAGTTATACCTTAAGTCAAGTCTATGCATCATAATTTAAACATGTACAACATCAAGATATACCTTAACCAATACAACAGATGTTAAGTCTCCACATCACTGTTTATGTATCCCGCCACCAGCTATTGACATCTGAGTGGTCTGTATCTCAAGTTCTATATTTTTTAAAAACTGATAACTTTTTTTCACATACAAAAGAGACAATCACAAATGGTAAAGGTGATAAAACCAAGTTGAAAGGTACTGATATTATTTATAACCCGATCCAACTATTCCAGGAAATATATGTCTTTTAATTGTATGTTAAAGGTATGTTCAGTGTTTGTTCATAATTCAACTGACTGACATATAACATCAAATTACTTTGTTTCTTTCTATAATTGTACACAGTTTGTTATTTGTACTAGTACATTAACGTCCTGAACGAAGTATCTGATCATTTTTTCATTGGATGTAAGTTGTCGAAGGAGCAGATCAATATATCCTCTTGGAATACTCATTCCCCTAGCAAAAATCAAAGTGCCTTATCTGCATATGGCAATTATGATAAACGTCTTGAATTTGATGTATGTACGTAACTTGAGAAACATTGTCACATTTAATCCAATGACGCATTCACATTAGCAAAGAATGTTGCCAAGAGCTAACAATTAAATTGTATATAAATTTCTATATAATCATCTTTGTTTTGAGGTGTACAGGATATTACTTTAACCGGACCGCCTAAACTGCCGCGGAGTTGCATTTTGAGAAATTTACCTTTTACAATCCAGACAACTTAATTGCTTCCTATCTTGAACTGAATCCTAAACTGTTTACACTTCTTCTATTCTTAGTCTCAACAATGGCACATATTTTGAATTTTATCAAGCTACATGGTGTTTTGCAAACCTATCACGGATGTAAATGGATAACGTCTATACTTTCAACAGCACCTTGTGTCAAAACTAAACAAAAGATTTAAAAAATGTATGAGAACATTTGGGGTTGGGGTGCAGAATTGTATCTAGATATAACCCATAAAAATGAGGGTACATCGAAACATGGAACCAAATTAAATGGACGATGTGCATCATGGTGATCACCTTCAAAGATTCCGTCCTTTCACAGAGCAGTATGCTACTAGTTAGCTGATGCTTCTCACCCATAGGACGTTTGACGCCATTTTTTACCAAACCAATAACTTGGGCTATGGTACCGGTGCGGTAACATTAATAAAATGAGAATGTGTTTTCACAAATGACTAAACCTGCGTACAATTAACCAATGCGCATATGCTTTCTGAACAGTTGTTATCCCGTTATTAGTTTCAACCATTCATTACCCTGCGTTCTTTAAAATGCTATACAGCCATATGTAAGCTAGCGCTGTGGCTCTAATATTAATCGAATGAATGTGATCACGTGTGATGTTGTTTGCGCATGCAGCGCAAGAGTTAAATATACATATTGGAATGGGAATTAATAATAAACATACATACAAATACAAACTCACCTACCTTATAGTCACACGTTGGAACATGAAATTAGATACGACGGACGTGTCGGACTCATACGTCAGTGTATCAGACAATCTCGCATGGTCCAAGGTTACCTACTTTAAAAGACATCGATCACATAGTTACTTCCGTGTCGATGTAATCTTAGGATGAATAACAACACAAAATGGAGCAGCTCAGTTGTTTCCTTGGTTGTCTAGTATATTTCATTGGATTTTCGTCATCTGAAGGTAAGTAACTTTATCTCTGAGTTGATATAATAATATTGGTAAATATTAATATAGGTATAACAGAATTAAGAAATATAGCTTGCGATAACAAAACAGCAACTCGGTATTTAGTTTGACAACAAATTGGTACTTATGTAAGAATCAAAACCCAAGTTTCTATGTTCTTTTCCAAGTAAAACGTAATTTAAATCAGACAATTGCTATCAATCACTATTCAGTGCAAACAAAAAATTCCTGAGTCGTCTGTGTCACACCTAAAACGCCATTATATCCCACCTGTCAATGTGTACAATTAATTAAGACATCTGTCACTTTGAGATGAACATGTGCTTTAGTTACGGTTTAACATATTACATGGATTATTTTTAGATTATCTCCCCTGGAATACGATGAAGCTATACTTATTGCTTTATATTAACGATAGTTTCTAAACATCACTGCCGTAGTATGTCCGGGACCATCTTATACATATTGGCATTTATAACGTGCTTTTATCCCATATTTTCAAGAACGGTTATTTACAGTACAACATTTTCCATCTGTGAAACGAAAAGATTTCTCCAGTTTAAAAACATAACTTTATCTGATTCATATAATCAATTATATATATATACGTTTCAGCTGCAATTTCTTTGTGAACATTTGATAAATAGTTTCTTCGTTTCTCTTTACTTAATATGGAATACGGTTAATTGTGGATATCAAAAGGCATAGCATTAGTTGTACAGTAATATATTTAGTAACGGAATTGACGTAAATATTAGGACCCAATCAATCAGACGCAGTCATTTAAATCTTTAGTCAGTTGCAATGATTCATTTTGGAATTCAGCCAATTTATCTAACACACACACATACACACACACACACACACATATATATATATATATATATATATATATATATATATATATATATATGTGTGTGTGTGTGTGTGTGTGTGTGTGTGTGTGTGTTTATACATGGAACCTAATTCTTCCGGTGTAACCGTTGAACAGAGTTGATAGCAACGTCTCCACTCTAACATGCATGATAACATTAATCGTATTTAATGTTAATTATGACCAGCATAATCAAGCATAAACTGCATTAACATGGCATTACTATCGAAAAGATATAAATATATATAAATATATATAAATATATATATATATATATATATATATATATATATATATATATATATATATATATATATATATATGTGTGTGTGTGTGTGTGTGTGTGTGTGTGTGTTGTATGACCAAATCAAATCTTGTAAAATATTCCTCGCATTCGCCCATCCCAAGAAAACTCCCAAAATAGCACCCGACCATATCAACAGAGATAACATCTTTGTATTCATATTTGGCATTTCGCAAACCACCGTCTCAGAATTTAACGCAGCTAGATTGAAAATCTTTGAGAAAATGAGCACGTGTTATTTTCCATGCATTTTTTTCTTGTGCAATATGAGAAGCAAATTGCAATGGTAGAACAATTCGCGACTATTTCGTCATTTTTAGTTGAATATCGAATAGTGAATTTTATCATCGCGTTATGAAGAGATTCTTTCCGATATGATTCACCCCAGGGTCCAAGAAATGGATCATATGGACAATCTAAGGAACTCTTAAACATCCACACCGACATGGGATCGTGTTTACGTCTCTGGTAAATAAAGTCATTTATATTTTCTGAATAAAATCTCACAACAAGATCTCGTGGAAACATCGTGATTGTACCAGTCCACGCGTGTGAATTATGATCAGTGATTATAATTGGTGCTCCCGATTTTTTGTTTTGACTTCATTCATATAAAATCTTTCTTTTAGTGTATACTTGATACTTGATACTTGATGAAAATCTTTCTCACATAACTACATTAGCCGGTATCTTCAGTTCTATATTTTGCAGTTATCGAGTTGTTCTGCTGTAGGATGTAAGTTAGTATTCTTTTTGGACGTCGTACATTAAGTTGGTTCTATTTATCATACGGAGGTTTCTCTAAGTAGCAAATAAACTTGGATTGTTCTGGACTGATACGTCAAGATGGCATATAATGGAGAGGTGATCAGATGCAAGTTTATGTGATACAAGTGGTGATTGCAGAATATTATCATCTTTATTTATGGGTGGGTTGGTTAATTGACTGTTTAAGGTTGAAAACATGAATGGATTCTAGGAGTTTTGACTTGCATGGGTTTCCAGGACAGTGAAAGTGAAAGTTGAAATCTCTCCAAGAATAATTTGGTACCCACCTATTGAATTCCCATACTTCAGATGATTCGGAAACTGCTCCAAAAAGAGAGATTCAGTCAATTTGTTTGCTACTAGGAGGAGGGCGGTAGAGACAGAACAATTGGACTGACCTTTGTGCCAGTGTGAGTGTTGTTTGAACTAGTTAAGACGACGTCGATATTCTGGTTGTTACTCGATATTCTGGATCATCACACGCTGAAATTGTATGTGTACTTATACTCCAAATAAGATCAGTGGCTCTGCCTTTACCGCCTTCTTCTTTACCAGGTTCTCTTAGGTAACAATAACGTATTTGTCAAAGTTGAACGTTTAAATTGACATTTTATTCTGTAGCTTATAGCTCTCATAAATATAAATAAAACCTGTTATTTTCTCATGCTCTAGCGAGCTCTAGTGCTTGGCTATGCATGCATTTCGTCGGATGTGTAACTTAAATATATGTACAAAATATTTAAATGCATTGTTGGCTGACCCATCCACACCTTAAAACCTATGTTTAATGATACTGCTGGATTCGTTTTGTATTTTGAAGCATATAGGTACAATAAGGTTACTTGTTCCCCAAAGACACAAGACGAGTTGCGCTAGATGACCCACTGTTCGATGCCTAAACTGTACTTTTCGGACAATTGTCCAACAGCAAAAAGTTTGAAACAAGGCGATTCGTGGTTCTTTCCATTGGCCATTATGTCTGGAAAGAGAACATGATCTCCGTAAAGAGTATCTACGAGCCTAAATGTGGAAAACTATGATGATAGCAGAAGTTAATAATATTGGCAAGAAAACTGGATAATATTATCGTCTAAGACACAATCAAGCAAATAAATAACATTAATACAAGAACTATAATACAATAAATATTGTTTGCCTATTTAAATACTGCGTGTTTTAATGTTTACACTCTAGTTATTACCATTTCATTACCTGTAGTTAAATAGTAACTGCACCATTTTACCGCTGTGTGTATATGGGCTTGGAGTGCAGAAGTGGTGTAAATGTTCGTATGGGAAATTTATTTGATCCTTTGGCTGTATATCATGCTTCGCTTGTTGTGTACACTAGCAAGTTTGTATGGCCGCTGAACAATGCAGTTTGTTCAATAATTGTTAATTTCCTTGCTATTGCTTTTCTTTAGAATATAATATCTCAGCTAGAGTATTTGTCCACATATTGATCATTTATATGAATAGTTGGATTTAATGTGTAACCAGCCACTAGGGTCATATGTTCACTATTTTGCACTGCCATTTATTTACATGGCAGTGATTTAATTTATCCAGGAAGATGGAATAGTGTCACATCTTCCTGGCGTTTATGCGCACAGAGTGCGCTATTTAATTTGGTCGTCATATCATATCCCTAAAAAGGGGCTAATGATATGAATGTTAGACCTGGGTGAGTGGGAATAGACCCATCACGCACTCAACCTATCAACCAATCGAAAGTACGTACGCTTATTCCAAATTCAATACAGTTTTTCTAGTGGATTTCCCTATGCCAAAATTGTGTAAGCCACCGATGCAATTCATCAAATGGTAGAGTTGAAGAATTAAATTACGTTCCTATCTATAACAATCTTCTAGTACAAAAGTGTACATATTATTTGTCCCTAACAATTTCTTTTGCTGATATGACTAAACGTCATTTGAAAGGTAGCCACTGTCAGAGAAGATTAGATTGTTAATTTTGAGCGGTGGATCCGAAAATGATCAGGTTAAGCTTTTTAGATAGAGCTGGTCAAGGAGCCTTTCCGTAACCAGGTGGAAGACCCTATTAAGGCAATGAAAGACAATAGCCCTAAAAATGACTTTTTTTGAGAATCTCATGATCACTTGTTAGTGATCGATTATCCCTCTGTTCATGCGGTTGGTCAATGTATACTTCTTGAGTGTCTTGTTTGACCACTTGTACTCACTTGATGATAGCCTTTATACATCTTGGGTGTCTTGTTTTGGATTCTCAGTCTAAACATCCTTACACCCTCGTCAATTTGCTTCCGTATTTTTCCCTATCAATTTGGAATTCTTTGTGCTGTTTTGTGTAGAATATATAATCCCATATGACAACTATTTGCATTGTTAGTTAATGCATGATGTTATTTAGTTACTGCAAGGCCTGATAGTTTTGGGGTAAACTATCTTTATAGTGTATGAATTTGAGGACATTTTCTAAATTAGCATATTTTTTGGTTGTAACCTTGTGTTGCTGGGCCTGACTGTCTTGGTTTTGAGACTACCTCATACACTTTAGTTGGGACCATAGTTAGGGGCGCGTGTTAGTAGTTATACTTTATCCACAGCGGTTTCGCGTTTTTTAGGTGCCTATAATACCTTCGTAATATTAAACTCAGTTATGAGATGTTGTCAATGGGGTTATATAGAAGGAAGAATTTAGAAACATAAGAAAAGAAAAGAGAGGTAAGACGCTTGCCATATTGATTGTACAACTGGTAGTTATTATAACTTTTGATGTTTATACCTTTATGTATTTCTTTTATTTTAGGTTTATTTTTATTGTTCCATGTTATTTTACCATTCCATTAGGTTTGGTTGCTCTGGAGCCGCCATGGGAACGTTATACCTAGCGTAGTGTAGGCGGGCTCCCTTAAGGGTAACGAATCCGTTTTGGCCCCGTACGCTTCCCTTCCCTTAGAACAATATTATTTTATATGCATATTTAAGCACCATTGAAACATTCATTTCATTTATGGAAGATATGGTGTTATATCCTATCTATAAGCCCTGTAGTTCTAAGAAATTCAATTATATGTATGTTCTTTTAGGGTTTTTGTTGCATAATTGAATTATTTCTGGATATGTACTTGGTGCGCAAGTTCTAATTGTTTAGTTATAAATAGGTCTCTTTCTTTTTGCGTATTGTTACAGATATTGAATATATGGTACAGATCTTCAGGTACGTTACAGCGGAAGCGGTTGATGTGTGGAAAATGTCTTATGTATTTTCCAAAACTATTAGCTAATTTTGTTTTTCCAAGAATTATCCTATTTATTTTAGATTGTTCATAACTTCTGCACCTGGGTATCAGGATATTTCAATTGACTTCTTTGACAATACTATATAAAAATATTCCTTGTTTATTATGGTTCCAATCCTTTTGCCACTTTTGATTTATCAGTGTATAGATTAAATTGTTAATTTCTGTTGCATTATACTTTAGTGGCATGTAATTAGGTTCAGTGAGTTTACTCTTGGCTAATTGGTCAACTAATTCAGTGCCTTTTATGTCGAAGTGAGATGGTATCCATATAAACTCTACTGTTATGTTTTGAGTATCGGGTATTTTAATTTCTTGGTTAATTTGATTAAGAAAGATTTCTCTTGATTTATTATTATTGCATTGTATTGATTTTAGGACACTTAGTGAATCACTAATAATCAAGGTCTTATCTGGTTTATGTTCTAGTATCCATTTGAAAGATTCCAGGATGGACCAGAATTCAGCTGTGTAAATTGAGCAGTGATCCGGTAGGTGGCTGCCCATTTTGATATTGACTGCTGGAATGACCCAAGCCGCAGCTGTTTTAAAGGGGTTCTTAATTTTGGAACCATCCGTGAATATATGAGTATAGTTTTTATATTGGTTGTTGATTAGTTCCATTGCAGCTGTTTTTAAATAACGTTGTTGATTTTCTTTTGTACCTTTGACTATAAGGGAGATGTTTACTTTAATTGATGTATTATTCCAAGGTTCTTTATCAAATACTTGGTTGGTTTCCACTTGGAATATATCTACTGGGAGTTGTAAATTTAATTCATGTACTATTTTGCCAAAGGATGACTTGTTTTGAAGAGTTTTCCTAAAAGGAATTTTACATTTGTTGATAGCTACTATAGATGGGTGTGTTTTATTGTGGGTGGACAATCGAGTTGCGTATCTCAACATGAGCTCCTGCCTTCGAAGCTGTAATGGCGGTTCTCCTGTTAAGATCTGCAACTCTGCTGTAGATGTATATGGTAATGCCCCAGTTGCTATGAGAAGGGCTTTCCTCTGTATTTTATCTAATCTATTAAGTTGGGTTATGGAGGCCGTGTTGTAAATTTTGCATTCATAGTCGAGTTTAGATCTAATTAAGGCCCTATATAGAGTCATTATTGTTTCTTGGTTAGCACCCCACTGGGATCGTTTGAGGCTTTTAAGTAAGTTTAAGTCACTATTGCACCATTTAACTAGGTCATCAATATGCGATACCCACGTTAGGTGTTCATCGTAGTACATAACCATCATTTGGCTATTTTAACGAATTTAATTTGTTTATTTTGAATTTTATAGGTTGGAGTGAAATAAATTTTTTTCTATAAGGTGAGGACAGTACAGCTACCGTTTTTTGGTGCCACAATTTAAATCACCATTTGTCAGCACATTTACCAATGTTATTTAGACTTGCTTTCATTTCAGCCAGATGAGTGTGGTTGGAGGGGTTTCCTGCTCTCAATAGTTCACTTTCATCTGCAAATTGTGATAATCCTATCGAGGGTGAGGCGAGATTAGAGTCAAGATCAATAATCATGAGGCTGAAGAGGGTGGGGCTGAGGACACTGCCTTGGGGAGTCCCATTTTCAAGGGAGTGTTCTTCAGAATAAGTAGCCCCTACCATGTTTATAATTTTGCGGTCTGTTAAAACGTTTTGTATACAATTAAATATGCGACCAGTAATGCCATAATGATTTAATTTGGCTATTAATCATTTGGTCCACATCAGATCAAAAGCTTTTTCAAGATCTAGAAAAACCGCAATTAAGTTTCTATTAGTCCTCTCTTTATTATTAAATGCTAAATTAATGGCTGACTCCAATTTAATGATTTGATCCGTAGTAGATCTTTTATTTCTAAAACCACATTGGTTTGGAGATATCAAGTTATTGATCTCCAGGTGGTGTTTGAGTCTGTTAGTGATAATTATTTCCATGATTTTGCAGATATTGTTGGTAAGTGAAATTGGTCTATATGTGTTAATATTATTCCTATCTTTGTTAGGTTTCAAAATGGAGATAACTATCGCTGTTTTCCATTTTTTGGGTAGCTTCCCTGTTTGCCAAATTATGTTTAGCATGTTTAGTATTATCATAACAATATTGCCAGGTAGGTTTTTATATATTATGTAACCTATTTGATCTTCCCCAGGTGAAGTTTCATGTTTGGATTTGAGCGCCTGGGACCATTCATATAAGGTAATATCTTTGTTGATTGATTTATTTATGGGTCCCTGGTCTTGAAATAGATGGCAGAATTTAATTTCAGTTTTAGTTCTATGGTTTTGGAATTCAGTAGTGAGGTTAGTATTGCTGCTCATATTTTTAAAATGTTTTGCTAATGATTCAGCTTGTTCTTTCTGATTGCAGGTATTGGGGTGCAATTTATGTTCTTTCCCTTTATGACCCTAATTTTATCCCACACTTGTTTAGAGTTAGTTCTAAAATTAATAGCGTTGCAGTATTTTTGCCAAGTGTTTTCCTTAGACTGCTTTATTAGATATTTGAGCTTGTTGTTCTCGAATTTTTTGTACTCTTGAAAGTGAGTAGTAATATTTGATCTTTTAAATTTATTTAAAGCTCTAATTTTGTCATGTCTAGTTCGTTTAATTTCTTCTGTCCACCATGGCACACAAAGTTGTCTTGGTTTTCCACTAGTTTTTGTGATAGAGTTGGTGGCAGCTTGAGTTATGGCCTTAATTAGGTCATCATAGTAGATGTCAATATATGTGGATCCAATATCTGACGGGCTAACATTATTGAGCATTTCCTGAAATGTTTCGCAATCAGCTTTAGAGTAGTTCCACCTGGGTATTTTATCATTGAGTTTGCACTGAACAGTCATCTGTAGAGTGGTGATTATTTTTGAAGTGGTCGTTCCCAATGGACTCAGATTGCTCCACCTCCAATGTTGCCACTTGTGCCAGTCTGGGTGTGCCTAGCGTGAGGTCAACGGCGGGCGGGGTGCCGTCGACCGGATTAAGTCCAGTCTTAGCACCATCATTAAGGATAATAAGGATCCATTCTTCCACCCAGGTACCCCTCCTATCTGTCACCTCCCCCCCCCCTAGCTTATTATGGGTATTAAAGTCTCCACAGATGATTGCAAGCCCGGTCCCAATGATTTTGGTTATTTCCTTAAACGCTAATTTATGTCTAAGCTTATTACACCCTCCTGGGTCATATACGTTTATGATTTGTACTTGATGGTTTCCTGTATTGACTAATATGGATTGTATTTCTATTAGTGTGTTACTAATTTCCTGGGATGTTATAGGTAGTAGCGTAACAGATGGTAGAGTGCTTATTGTAAATATGGCTAAATCACCCTTCTGACCTTCCTTTCGATGTTGGGATTAGCCAGGAGAGTATCCTTGTATTGATGGCAATGTTTTCGAATTTGCAGAAAGTTTAGTTTCTTGAATGCAAATGACTTCAGGTTTATAGCTAGAGTTAATTATTTTAAGTTTAAGTTCGTTAATATTTCCTGACAATCCTCTTGCATTCCATTGCCATATAATAACGTCCCTTTGAGTTGAATTAGCCATTTTTATTAGCGTTGTTTATGGTAATCTGGTGCTCAATTTTGGTGCGAACATTATTGATTGATGATAGGATAGTTTTACTAGTTATAGTGTCAAAGTTGATATCCTCAACCAATTTGTTCAGTCGACTGATGACGTCACCCAGTTCTTAGAATTTATCAGCCTGATGGTTTGTTTTGTTGGTATTGTTGTTATTAAGCCTATCCTTTGTTATGTTCAATTGGGGCTGCTTTATTTGATTAAATTGGACGGCATTGCCAATTTTGGTTTTATCTGTGTTACATTGCAATGTTCTGTGTCCATTATACCTACTATGGCTTTTTCCCGTATTGTAGAGGAACAGGAAGGAGATTGCGGTAAATGCGGGCCTCTACATCTCTTTTACATTTCCCTTTATGCCCCCTCCCCCGCATTTATTACACTTGGCCTCAAATTTACATTTAGCCTTGTAATGGCCCCAATGTTGGCACATGGGGCATAATCTTTTTTTTAAGTATGGTTCGATCCTATATCTGGTACCTAATTTTCCTAATTTAATTAATGTAGGCAGTGGGGTTGATGTTTCCAGTACAGTGATTTTTGTTTTTGGTTTGTTTGTTTCCTAAGCGGTAATTTTTCGAAATTTGATTTCTTCCTTCCTTCCTTTAACTTGTTCTCTATCTGTTGATTGTTTAGTACACCTAATGTACCTGTTAATTTTAGTACTGATTTATAAGTGCATCTTTGTGGGATTTCATTTGTGGTGGTGGTGGCCTTCTTGGATTTTTGGTTCTTGTTGTCAGTATGAATATTAATAGAGCTTTGGAGCTGTTTATGGGGTACTACGGTAACTGGGATACCAAAGAGCTCTTGGATTTCAAGGTATTTTGCTACTTGGCTTCTTGTACAACAATGTCGGATGATATATTGTTGATTCGGCATAATTTTTAGGCACTGTCCTGGGTGAATTTTAAGTATGGCTCTGGCCAAGCTGTTATTTGTTAAGTTGTAAAATTTAGATGTTTTACTCTTGAGATAGAGCGTAAGATCTAGTCAGTTAAAGTTTGTTCTGTTTTTATGTTTCACATCTGAGGCTGAGTTGTTGGATACATAGTTGATACAAGTTGAAGCCATTGCGGGTTTGCCGTGTAAGCCTGATTTGTCGTTTGCCGAATTTGTATTTTCTTTGTTTTTTAAATGAGGATCATTTTTTAGGGTTTAACAGTCCTTTGAGTTTACCTGTTCCTTTCCATGCCTTCGATTTCCTATTGGTTGGTGAGAAGGGTTGTTTTTTAGGGCTTTGAGAGGGATATATCAAATCTTCGTGTCAGTAATTTATACGGCCCTGGTGTTTGACTTGAGTGCACTACGGTACCTTTATGGATCTTTTGTGCTTCAGGCGTAGTGCGAACTCCCTTGGGTGCCTTTGTCTTCAGCTGGCGCATATGGTTCACGTTAGAGTTAGTGACCTGTGCGTAAGTGGGCTTATACGAAGTGATTCCTATTGGTTGTTTCGTAGGTGAGGCGGCCATGATGGAATATTGGGGGGTGTATTGTTTACACTGGAGTCGCTTTGGAGTAAAGTGGCGTTCTGTGCTTCATCATTAATGGTTTGATCGTATAAATTAAACTCAATCATCGCGGGAAGTTGCTAGGATCGCGTAGTATAATCTATCCGCTATTCTATAAACATCGAGCGATTAAAAATTCATTTAGAAAAATATTACTTTCCAGGTAAAATTTAACCGCACCGTTGAGATCCTCACTGTCTCCAAACCGAGCAGATTCAGCGATTATAATGAATATTATCATTAGGATATAAGTTGAGTTTTAGGTGTTTCATAGAATTGGGAAAAACAATTCCAATATTGATACAAATTCCACTAAATTGTTACAATTTAAAACAATATTATGCTATCAAACATTTGTTATTAGTAACGAATATACGATATAATCATAATGGACTTAAACCCATGCAGTGGAAATGAGAATGTATATGAGCATATACAGTGTATATGTTGGCGGTACTACAAAATCCAATGCTAAGATAACGTTTTATGTTGCATATATATTCACTGGTTGTTAAATAATGCAACTTTAAAAAATACATACCGAATTCAGTAATGTCAATTAACGAATAATCTAGACAATGAAATGTTATGTGCATCTGTCGTTCTCTGCCAAAGGTCCTTAACCATTTAGATTATGGTCTGATCGGTTGTGGTTTAATTATCTGCTATTTTGAGGTTTGAATCTGTTACTCTCGTTTAGTTTGGTATCTATATAGAGTACATCATGTATATTAGGTACATGCATATTTGATGTTCATAACGGTACTTCGAAAAAATTGCGAAAATGTCAAATGTGCTATTATTTATTGTAGCACTATATTAGGCACCGATGATAATGATGATGATGCTGATGACGACGACGAATGATGGTTCCTGTCCATACATTGAGTTGTGTAAATACTTCTGGTTAAACGCGACCTGCGTGTTGTTGCCATTCAAATTTATATAGAAGGAAGTAATGTGTCCTAATCGTCTAGTTAAGAAATACTCTTGTCACTAATAAGTAAACCTTAAGGCTTTCGATCAAGTGATTACAACTTCCGGTATGATGTTATCAGCTATTATGGCACTTTTTCTGCCGCTAAATGCACACCGTAATTTTCATATGTATTATTTTACATTTGCAAGATCCTATTATATCCTCGTACATACATTATGATTATTATTATGTTCAATTTATCTGTCTTGTTACTCAAAAAGTGTTCAGAGTAACATCTTTGTTATAAGGTAAATTTTATAACGCAAAGTATTGAATACGGTAGTTATGAAATATTCTTTTTAATGTCATAACTTTGAACATGATGATGATAATATTTTTGTCATGATTATGATGATGATGATGATTATTATGTTGCTGATGATGATTGAATATGACGATGAACTAGTCAAACCGGAATTTGTACTGATAATGATTATGTCGCTTGAAAATTAATAATAGTTGTCAATTGGTTTCGAATAGTGTCAAAATCTAGTTTAGCTTTAGATAATACAACTAACTTTTTCACAGTCCATCTACAAAATTCATGTTGTTTTATTGTCAGTCCCGGAAACAATTGAAAACTAGGATGTTGTATCAACTTGCGTTTACTGACCGATGAACACTTGTCCTGAACCGTTTAATTAAGAAGGGAAAGATTTTGTTTGCTAATGTATGCATCACACACAATATATACAAACGTAAATAAGTTGTCTTATAAGAAAAAATATGAGTTTCCAATGTTTTTAATAATTATGCTACACCGCCAATTCGGATTTTTAAGTGTCAAATTTAAACCTAAACAACATCAGTTTAGATATTTATTTTCCTCAATATTTATCTTATTTGATATTGTAATTTATTTGACTTTCGGTATCAATATAAGTTTAAAGGTTACTAATACACACACACACACACACACACACACACACACTCACACACACACACACACACACACACACATATATATATATATATATATATATATATATATATATATATATATATATATATATATATAGTATATGGTTCATTAGTATTTGAGTCTGTAAAGGGTAACTGCTCCACGTCTATGGCAATTTTATCTCGTTTAGGAGAGGGAGGTTACGTCCTAACTTTGCTTGATAAATCAAGAGCCCGCTAATGACGGGCAGATACTGCATTCCTACCCACATATAGAAGTTTGCTGAACTCGAAATTTGAACCCAAGCAGACAAAGTTGAGATGTCAGTGATCGGATAACCGGGGTTCCTATAAGCAAATGTGCGGACGTGTCCCAATTACGTTTTATAAACAATTTAGAGACCCCTCTAATGGGAATTACACGGTAGTATGTTTAAGGATATATATTACCTTGATATTGTGTGAACTGGCAATGCTAATGTCATTACCGTTGACTTTTATGACTTCAGTTGTGATAAATATAATGCACATAACCGGAGTTTGAGATTGCTTGTTAGGCATTCGTGAGCGTTATGTCTTGGACAAAACTAATTGATGTTTGATTTTCACTTCCACGTTTGAACTGAGTTGGACAGTAATAACATGAACGTTCACACAACATTAAAATCTAATACATGTTTGATATTCACGTTTACATTTGAATTGGGTTGGACAGTAAACACATGAACTTCCCACACAATATTTACAGTTCTTTTAACGATATCCTTCTCCGTATATGATACCTACATCGATGGTTGGTAAACTGTTGTTTCAATAACATAAATCACATTTTCCTCGAGTAATACTAAAAGTTTTAATTTTAAATGCACCATCAATTTGCAACAAGTTCTTACAAGTACACAAGCATATATCAGTATAAATGCATATTTCATGCATGCAATCATTATTGTAAACTTCCACCATGTTATAAAGAGTGTTGTGAACAAATAGATCTTAGATACTGCATGATACATTCATGTATCTTCAACACAAATCAGTTTGTGGTCATATGTTAAGTATGACCATACGTTCAAGCAGAGTGAATTATTCTTCCTATATAGTCTATATTCTGCATTGTTTCTAAATGAGCGCTATTGTAAATTATATATATATATATATATATATATATATATATATATATATATATATATATATATATATATATATATGTGTGTGTGTGTGTGTGTGTGTGTGTGTGTGTGTGTGTGTTGAATAAATGTAATTTATGTACACTGTACAAATGATATACTACGAATTGTCCAATTTTCATTTAAAGGAAACAAGGCTTGCTTAGTTTCGTTTAAATGAAAAGTCTATACTTTGTTGTTGTTATTATATTAGGGTTTAAAGCCATCTGTCAGCACACTATTGGATATACATGGCGGCCAATATTATTGGTAGTGGAAGAACCCGGGAAACGCCCCAGAAAGAACGACCAACCCACGAGAAGCTACTGACAATCTTTCTCACATAACTACATTAGCTGAATCCTAGACTCGAACCCACGCAGACAGAGGTGAGATGGCATTGATCCGTAACAGAAAGCGCATTAGACCACGCGGCCACTTTGAGCCCCAAAAGGTTTATACAAAGAGTAGTATATAATTGATGCAGAGTACATACCATTGGTATATTATATTTATGCCACATGCAAGTTTTCATTTTATATAAAATATAACACTGACGCCAATAAACAGTGCACGTTAGGGGAGTACACTTGTTTACAACCCCTCGCATGTATAAATGCTCACAAAACGTTTTGTAGTGATTAATGATTTCCTGTACATTTCATTCCTATCAATTCATAAATGTTTCCTTTAGGAATATTAGATGAAATGAAAACACAAGGCTGATAGTAAACATCCACTTTTGTTAATAATGCGCGTGCAAACAGTGAATTGTCAGTTTTCTTTGTCATGATGAAAGAAAAAGAGGTATTTAAATTTCCCAAAATATATTTCATTGCTATCGTTTATGTCCATACTTCATTATTCCTACTTAATGTCATTGTCGCTTTCAAAACTTATCCTACGTTTCCGCTGTGCGGGCCCTGTTTGAGTATTTCCCTGTGAAAGACGTCGACCCAGTTAGTTATCTTGTTTACAGTTTTGCGAGCGGTTCATAACAAACCTATTCTGTACGGTGAATGGGTTGCTGATATAATCTAATTCTGTTGAATATTACACATTTGGGAACTTGATATACATAAATATGTTGCTGTGCCGTTTGAAATCTCTTTGTTGTGGGGGTGAGGTTGTCAACTTCATTAATTCGGTGGCAGGTGTTACTCAGGTAATTGGAGTACACCTGTTGCTGTTTGTCGCTAATGTTTGAGTAGCTGATTATAGACTGTACATTTGTGTGCTTGACATCTGCATCACATCAGGGAATATTTGTGACTGTACTTTTGAAGTAGGTACTTTCGTCTACTAGTCTTTGTAATCTTACTTTTTTCTGTACTATTTGCTTTTTTCTATTGTGTCAGGTTGCATCCACGATTCGTAATTCCAGTTTTCTAACCGTTTCTGGGTTTGTCGCTGAGATTGGCATAGTGTTGGGCTCAATATAGAGAGGATTTTTACATTGAAAAACGTCTGCTGATCTAAAAGCAGCATATCGTTTGTAACACGCAATTTGATCTCTCTCTTTCTTGTTTTTGTTTTCATACATCTCAGGATTAATATCCCCGATGTTCTTAACATTGTATTCTGTTTTTGTTTTTGTCTGTCTCTACTTGAGTTCAAGATACCTGATGTGCATCACATCTTTCTTTACTGTTAGATCCCCCCCCCCCACATTTCAGACGGTAATGTTGAGTAACTTTATTCAAACCACAAGGTCCAGAGTTGTTAAACTACAATGTGATAACAATGCATTCACGTGTTTTCAACCAAATTAACTCTTTGCTATACAAGACATTTATTTCTCCGTCTTTGATTGTTTGAAACCGATTGATCTTAGTTAATTTTTGTTTAGATTTTAAATATTTTTGCTTGGCCTGAAGAGCTTCCATTGTTAATGCAAACTTGACTCTGCTCAGCTCTTGATTGGACTTGCATCTTTTCTAATGGTGAAGAGGGCGACGAGTGGATATGATTATGCTTCTTAAGTTGTTTGGTACGCAACTCAGATTCATCTTTTCTCCTAACATTGATTATAAAACCAGTCAAAAGCTGGTCCAATTCAACTGGGTGTATTTCGTGACAATTTTGGAATTCATTTTTAACTGCAAGAGTCCTGTCACTAGCATTACATCAAAATGTGTATAGTTTAAAGCGTTTGCATTCTGATCTAGATGGGCCTATTCTTGCTGGATGGCTACTCTAAACTCAGTTATACCTTACGTCAAGCCTATGCATCATAATTTAATCATGTACAACATCAAGATATACCTTAACTAATTCAACATAGGTTAAGTCTCCACATCATTGTTTTTGTATCCCACCACCAGCTATTAACAGCAGAGTGGTCGGTATTTTTAGTTCTATATTTTTAAACCACTGATAACTATCTTTCACATACAAATGAGAAAATCACAAATGGTAAAGGTATTAAAACCAGATTGAAAGGTACTGATATTATTTATAACCCGATCCAACTATTCCAGGAAATATATGTCATTTATTTGTATGTTAAAGGTATGTTCAGTGTTTGTTCATAATTCAACTGACTGACATATAACATCAAATTACTTTGTTTCTTTCTATAATTGTACACAGTTTGTTATTTGTACTAGTACATTAACGTCCAGAACAAAGTATATGATCATTTGTTCAATGTATGTAAGTTGTCGAATGATCAGATCAATCTATCCTCTTGGAATACCGATTCCCTTGGCTAAAATCAAAGTGCCTTATCTGTTTATGACAATTATGATAAACGTCTTGAATTTGATATATGTACGTAACTTGAGAAACATTTTCACATTTAATCCAATGACACATTCACATTAGCAAAGAATGTTGCCAAGAGCTAACAATTAAATTGTAAATGAATTAATTTTATATTCATCTATGTTTTGAGATGTACAGGATATTACTTTTACCGGACTGCCTGAACTGCCGCGGAGTTGAGCTTTGAGGAATTTACCTTTTACAATCCAGACAACTTAATTGCTTCCTATCTTGAACTGAATGCTAAACTGTTTACACTTGTTCTATTCCTAGTCTCAACAGTGACACATATTTTGAATTTTACGAAGCTACATGGTGTTTTCCAAACCTATCACGGATATAACTGGATAGCGTCTATACTTTCAACAGCACCTTGTGTCAAAACTAAACATAGGATTCGAAAAATGCATGAGAACATTTGAGGTTGGGGTGCAGAATTGTATCTAGATGTAACCCATAAAAATGAGGGTACATCGAAACATGGAACCAAACTAAATGGACGATGTGCATCATGATGATGACCTTCAAACTATCCGTAATTTCACAGAGCAGTTAGCACTCATAGGACGTTTGACGCCATTTTTAACCAAACAAAATAACTTGAGCTATAGTACCGGTGCGGTAACATTAATTAAATGATAATGTGTTTTCACAAAAGACTAACCCTGCGTACAATTAAACAATGCGCATATGCTTTCTGAACAGTTGTTATCCCGTTATTAGTTTCAACCATTCATTACCCTGCGTTCTTTAAAATGCTATACAGCCACATGTATGCTAGCGCGGTGGCTCCAATATTAATCAAATGAATGTGATCACGTGTGTTGTTGTTTGTGCATGTCGCGCAAGAGTTCAATATACATATTGGAATGGGAAAGTAGTAATGTGGGGCGATAGGGGGACAATGGGAAATCCAGTCAAAAACAGCTTGGGCGAATATAGGGACAAGATTTATAGGGACAATGGAAAATCCAGTCAAAAACAGCTTGGGGCACTATGGGGACAAAACAGCTTGGGGCCACTAGAGGGACAAGGGAAATTGAACATGGTGGGTCTGTATAGGGACAAGAAAAAATAGAACAGGGTGGGCCTGTATAGGGACAAGGGAAAATTAAACATGGGAAATATGATTTGTATATGTAGAGGGGACTGTAAAGCGACAAGGGAAAAAATGGTGGCAATGAAAACTAATATCTTTTTGAGGCAAATGAGTGGTCCTGAAAAGGGCCGTTATGTGTAATGTTAACAGTATTGTGTTAACATAGAGGGCATCTCACAGATCTTCTTCTCTTCCTTAAACTTCTCCTTACTAGGGGTCCATAGGAGATAACTCTCTTCAAACAACCTTGTCTTTCTACGTATACCCTTCTCTTCCAAAAGGCTGTATCCGTCATATGAATGACACTCCACGCTGATCTGACATACATGGGTATGTCAGTCCGAAACAGCATACTAGACACAAGGGTTGACGATTCAACGTTAGTCCACATCTTGTGATGAGAACAGGTGAAGTGAATGCCGTGTACTGCGGTTATTTATAGGGGAAGAGCGGATCGAAACGGATTGAGTGTATCGACCAATCCAAACGTGCGTTACAAAAGTCAGTCACAGATATCCAATCGGAAGAGAGCAGTCTGTGACGTCACCTTTTCTATATAGAGGTACTAGTGTATGTGCGCAGTCAATCGATGAAACAGAGTTGTCAATAATGGCGGACAGTAAGAAGACGATGAATTGGAGTGAGTCAGGAGTAGAGTCAGCAAGTCACGGACCAGCAGTGACTACTAAAGTCATGACAAATCTACATCCAGAAGAAGTGGATTTTAACTGGGATTTTGTGGATTTTTTAACATCACAAGAATTTATTCCGGAACCTTCGTTGCCTTCTGTATGTTCTTATGTACACGTCGATGATTTTAAGCAAAGACAAAAAGAAGAATCGGAGCGATTTTTACAACAACAGAAAGTAGAAGAACAAGCTTTTCTTATGCAAGAGCAGGAAGAAGAAGCAAGAAGGAAACACCAGGAAGAAACAGTAGCAGCAACCTAGAAGAAAGAAGACCAAGGACAGAAAGAAAATAGTGAAAATCAAACGGTCACGACGGTACTTTTAGATATTTTAGCAGAGTTAAGGAGTCTGAAACAAATGTATCAGACTTCTTTATCACGACCGAAGAGAAAAAGACCTTCTCGAGCTAAACAACCCAATCTCTCTGTGACTACGTCTACCTTACCACCGTTAGTGATTTCTACCAAATCATTGACAGAAACCACCAGTCCCGAAGTAGGCCTTGGCCGTGGCAAAGGCTTAAGACAGCTCAAGAGGATTTCGTCCCGTTTCTGAGTTTGTTTTAATTTAAACAATTAAAACACCAACGGTCCTTTTCAGGACCACTCCAATTATTTCGAAAAGAAATACTATTTCAATTGCCTAATTCAATGAAAACTCAAAAGTCCTTTTTTATTATTTTTTTAAAACCCATAATGTACGTGTGAGTGAATGAATGTGTGAGTGTAGGTTCTTATTCCATCAAATCAAAACCAAGAGACACTTACGTTTTTTCTCTCTGTTTTATTCTAGTACAAACGTTACAATTCAATAACACAACATATTATAACACAATACCATTTTTAAAAAGTTCATAGGTTTCTTCTGTTTCACTCTTTCTTTTTTTTCATTTTCTTTACTGTCACAGCTTTTTCTTCTTCTTCTTCTTCTTCTTCTTCTTCTTCTTCTTCTTCTTCTTCTTCTTCTTCTTCTTCTTCTTCTTCTTCTTCTTCTTCACTTTCGTTCCGTCTTCTTTTCTTGTCTTTGTGAACGTGTCGGGGATTTTCCTTGGGGGAGGGTACCTCTTCCTCCTCCTGTTCAGAATTTCTTTCCTCCTCCTCCTCCTCCTCCTCCTGCTCCTGTTGTTTCTTAGGGCAGTTTGGAAACCAATGCCCTTTCTCTTTACAGTAATAACAGGTATCTTGACTTTTGTCTCTATTGGTACCTTTTTATTTTTGTCACGATCTGAACATTCTGCAGCCGAGTGCCCTTTCTTCTTACAGATATAGCAAGTATCTTGACTTTTATCTCGATAGGAGGAAGAGTAGTCCGTCGGCTAGTCTGAAGAAAACTTTCGTATGACCCCACGTAAAGCTCTGATGAGAAGTTCCACTTGTGTAGGTTCGTCCATCGTTCTGGTCAATGTGAGAGTGAAATGAATACTGAACGGTTAGACACTGACTCTTTATATATATATGCACAGATCGGACATGAATATATAGGGGTTATGGTCTTTAAAAGGTAGTCATTTGACCTTTTGCAGACAAGATGAAAAGACCACATCATGTTGTCGAGAAAGGAGAAGACAGTAAGAGACAGAAACGTAATGTATCGCCTAGCACAGTAGCTGAAGTCTTGGCTCAAATTCATGCCAGTGATTTTGAAGATGACATGAGTGAGCCCGAACCTACACCCAGACAATCGACGTCCAAGCAAAGTGCACCACCTTTAGTAAACCCTGAAAATTACTATCACATTTGAGAGAAAAGCGTTCCTCTCGAAAATTTAGAACAACCGCTTACACGTATGCCGTAAAGTTTAAAGATTTCAAGTCCTATGTACCTTTGGAGAATACAGAAGGGTTCATTACCGAGGTGTGGAATTCTGTGTTAACTGCATTGAAACAGCAATGTCAAGCCAAAGAAGACGATCGCTTGAGACTTTCTTTTCATCACGATAATTTAAAGTCTCCCGTTTGGATCGAGTTTACTAACCCATCACAATTAACACCTTCCAAAGTCATCGACAAAATTCAACATGTGCAACAATCCAACGACAAGTTTCACATCGCCGATGGAAAAGCCACACTGTTCATGACCCACGTGTCTCTTTCCCAGGGGACCGGACGACGCAAAAAAGTGTTATTGGTCGACAGTCTTCGCAGCATGAAGCGAAGCCTCGTCCGAATTAACAATCCTCAAGACAAGATGTGTTTAGCCCGTGCCATCGTCGTGGGACAAACGTATGCCAACGAGAACGAGACGATAGAATGGAAAAGAGCCTGGACAACTATTCGAAAATCGGGTCGAGCCAAACAAAGAAGTGAAGCAGAACTCCTGTTACAGCAAGCAGGGATATCCAAAGACGTCCCTTGCGGTATTCCAGAAATGCAAAAATTGCAAGACGTCTTGGCTCCACGTTACACTTTGAAAGTACACCCTCAAGAAGTGCGTGGTCCTCTTTTGTTTCGAGGTCACGATTTCAAAGACGGAAAATACATTCACGTCTATCATCACGATGGTCATTATGATACCATTACCAGTATCACTGCATTCCTGGGATACAGTTACTACTGTGAAAAATGTGACTATGGTTATAACAATCGAGAACATCACAAGTATTATTGTGGATCAAAATGTGAGGGATGTTTGGCCTCTAAACCTTGTCTGGACAAAGGACAAGAAAGAGTGCATTGCCCTGTGTGTCAGCGCACTTTTGTCAGTCCTGCCTGTTACCAACAACATTTGAAGATACAAGGTTCACAGCAGAAAAGTACTTGTCAGCTTCTGAGATTTTGCCCTACTTGTGGACAAGGAATACGTACCAATAATGCCAAGTTTCACGTTTGTCGAGGGAAGAAACGATGTCACATTTGTCGCCAAATCGTGGACTTGGAACACGAATGCTTCATTCAAAAATACCAACCCCGACCAGAAGATACCAAGAAGAAAGGAAATTTTATATTTTTTGATTTTGAATGCATGCAAGAGACCGGTATTCACATTCCTAATTTCTGCGTGGCTCACCGTGCGTGCGAGAAGTGCATCCAAGAACCTATCTTTAGTCATTGCCCTCATGGTAGCAAGATTCCTGGAGGACGTGAAAAAATCTTTCGTCGGTCAAACACGCTAGCCGATTTTGCCCAATGGATCCTAAACCCCATCGACGAGACGTGGAGTCCAGAAGACATCGAACGTTACGGAGAGTGCCATCGCTATGCCACGGTCATGGCTCACAATTTCTCGGGATACGATGGGCAATTTCTGCTCAGATACTATGCGGAACAAAGTACCGAACGACCTCAAGTGACTTTGAACGGAGCCAAAATCATTTCTATGCAAGTAGGACAAGTACAGTTTTAAGATTCGATGTGTTACTTGGCCATGCCATTAAGTCGCATGCCTAAAACGTTTGGAATGACAGAAATGGCTAAAGGTTATTTTCCACACTTTTTCAATACCGAAGCCAATCAACATGCCGTTCTACCCCATTTGCCTGAGGCTGACGACTACGACCCCGACAACATGCGCACCGAACAACGAGAAGCTTTCCATGCTTGGTACCAGGCTCACGCCTCGGACTCCTTTGACTTTCAAGAAGAAATGTTAAAGTACTGTCGATCTGACGTGGACATTTTACGACGCTGCTGTGGAAAATTTCGAGAATTGTTCATGGAATACGGTGGGATTGATCCTTTGAAAGAAGCTTGTACCATTGCCAAAGCATGTTCCTTAGTGTACCGAAAACGCTTCATGCCCGAAAATACTCTAGCAGTCATCAGTCCTCAAACGACAAATTTTTTCAAACGTCAATACTCGGTCAAAGCCCTACGCTGGCTTCATTATTTGTGCGACAAGGAAGACAAATGGATCCAACACGCTCGCAACGGAGGAGGCGAAAAGACCATCGGAACGTATTCGGTAGATGGATGGGACTTAGAAAACCCTCAAATCGTGTACGAGTTTAACGGATGCTTATTTCACTGATGTCCCCTGTGCTACCCTCGGCGTGACACCAAAAATCAGTTTTTACAACGGACTATGGAAGATTTGTACCAGTCCACGTGTCAGCGACGTTTAAAGTTAGAACAGCAAGGATACCAGGTGGTGGAAATGTGGGAACACGAGTACGATCTGCGTTTGAAAACCGATCCCGAGTTTAAACACATCGTAGAAAGTTACAAGTTGGTGGACCCCCTGAACCCTCGGGATAGTTTGTACGAAGGACGGACGAATGCCACCTGTTTGCTGTACCAAGCGGACGAGGAGAAGTGAGAAGAAATCAAATACTTGGACGTGTGTTCGCTGTATCCTTACGTGTGCAAATATTGTCACTTTCCCGTAGGACATCCAGAATTAATGACAAAACACATTGACCTGGACCACATTCGTCAGTACGAAGGATTAATCAAGTGCAAAGTCTTACCTCCCACAGACTTGTACCATCCCGTTTTACCTCACCATTGCCAAGGAAAACTGATGTTTCCTTTGTGCCGCACTTGTGCCAAAACGTGCAACCAAGACCAACCTTGTCAGCACAGCCAGGAAGAACGTGCCTTGATAGGAACGTGGGTGAGCGTGGAATTGTTTAAAGCTCTGGACCTGGGATACCAACTGTTAGAAGTGTACGAAATTTACCACTTTCCCAAGACACAACAATACCGCAAGGGCGACGAGACACAGAAAGGTATTTTTGCAGACTACGTGGATGCCTTTTTAAAACTAAAACAAGAAGCTAGTGGCTATCCTTCCTGGTGTCACACTCCCGAAGACCAAAAGATATTCAAAGAAAAATATCGGGAGCAGGAAGGTATCACTTTAGACCACATTGAGAAAAACGAAGGAAGGCGATCGTTTGCCAAAGTGATGCTCAATTGCTTGTGGGGTAAAATGGCACAACGACCGTCTTTACCCAAGACAGAGTATTTGTCTGAACCGTCTCGCTACTTCCAAATGATTCACGACCAAACCAAAGTCATCAAACACGTGGACGTCATTCGTGAGGACTTGATCTTAGTCAATTACGAAGAAGAACTAGACTTTATAGAAGCCGACAAATTTGGCAATGTCATCATTGCGGCTTACGTGACAGCCCACGCTCGCTTAAAATTGTACGAAGTGTTAGAACTGTTAGGAGATCGTGTGTTGTATTTTGACACGGACAGTTGCATTTACATTCACCGACCGAACCAGTGTAACCCTGTCATCGAAGGAGACCGTTTAGGAGCCTGGACCGATGAACATCCCGACGACAAGATTCTATGTTTTGCAAGTGGTGGTCCTAAAAATTACGGCTACGAATACAGAGACTCCCAAGGAGAAATACACAACGAATGTAAAGTGAAAGTATTGACTCTCAATTATCGCACCAGTCGAGTGGTGAACTTTGACGTACTTCAAGAAGCCTTACAGTCTGGACAGGATGAAACGTTTAAAGTAACCACCCACGAACCACACAAGATTGTCCCTTTACCCACACATCAAATCGTTAGCCGACCTTTGGAAAAAGTCTATCAAATCGTGTATCAAAAAAAAGTACGACTTCCCAATCACTTCACTCTACCCTACGGCCACGTCGAAATTGGTCAGCATATAAAAAGGGACATTTCCAAGACCAATAGTTCATTTGTCACTACATCGATCAAGCGAAACAAAGATGAATCCATTTAAACAGACATCATTCAAATTTGGGAATTCTCAAGTATAGGGCGATGCTAAACCTTGCGATTGTAGTGATGCCAGGCGCTGGGACCTCAGCGATTCAGCAGGATATCGTGGGAACGTTGCTATGACTACTACCCCTATATCTACCCTGGAAAGTGATGATGTGCGTGTCAAACCTGAGGGATGCGAAAGCGATGCCACACGTTATCGTGGACTCCTAGGAATTTCACCGTACCTACATCGAACTGAAGTGAGGAGAGTCGAATATTCGTTCCCTGTGCGCTTGCCTGAATACTGTCACTTTAAAAGTCGACTCCAAACCTTCAAAGATAAATGGCCAAAATATTTGCCTGGACCAACTCCTGAAGAATTAGCCAGAGCTGGATTTTTCTACTCGGGCGAAGGGGATAAAGTCAAGTGCTTCAGTTGTGGTGTGTCCATGTACGAGTGGGAACATAAAGATACCGCTTACCTGGAACATGCTCGATGGTCTCCGAATTGTCAATGCCTACCTTTAGTAGGACCAAGTGATTGGAAGTGACACTACTGCTTCATGTCGTTGAACAAACCAAGACCAGTATATAATATAAAACATAATATTCAAGGATTACCACAAGAATTGCAAGAGAAGATTTACAAGGACGTTTGGCAAAGCCTTGCTAAAGAAAAATCTCAAGGGGTGACTGTAGAACTTTTGTGTCGTGAAATTCACAAGAGGAAAGTGACAAAAATTAACCAACGTGTTAGATTTCTCTGGATTAAGGGTGTTTTTTTGCTCTGTTTCCAATTTACGTCCAGTACGTTTACATCTGAAGATGCTTTGATCCTTCTTAATCGTTACCCTGAATGGCAGTGGGACGAAATTACAGGTTATATTAATCACTTTCGCTTTTGGAGGAATTTTGATTTTGTGCAGAATATACACTGATGGTTTTCGACCTAAAGAAGTATAAAAGAGAACGACCATGCCACAACCTTTATCACTGGTGATCCAACAGATTCCGTGGAAGGATATCAATGAGAAGATTCACACAGTGAAAGATTACGAACACTTATTGCAAGAACTGTGCCCTATGAATTGGGGTCGTCGTGTAGTGTGTGTTTTAGTGACTTGCTTTCTGGGATTTCGTTTACCTGTCGATTCCTTGTGGACACTTTACGAACACTACCTACCAAAAAAGACAGTGTGGTGACTCTTTTAAATGTCCACGAGAGACTCATTCTGTTCAAAGCCTTGCGGTTTCATCTGGATACGTCTCGACCTCTACAGGAAAAAAAGATTCGGCAACTTTTACGTACGGAAGTAGTGTACGAAGATGTGTGTGTAGCTTGTGATTTACACCCTCATTGGACAGATGTACGTCACTGGAAAAGTTGGGATTTTGAGGCGTGGACAAACGAAACATCCCATTATGCCCAAGCGTTGTGTTCGTAAAATTCATCGTCGAATGAAAAAAGTCACTTTTAAACCTGTGTTAGTGACATTACCAGAAGAAGAAGAGAAAGAATCTGTCACCCAGGACAATCCCTCTGTTCAAGACAGAACTGTCATGGACATTCCCCCACAACGACCCTTTCGAGAAGACACCTATGTGACTATACCTCATGTAGAGGAGACTATAAGAACATTACGCACTACCTCTAGGTCACCTTCGTTACCCAAATCATGTTGTACAGTAACTTGTTTATATGCACTATGATCGTTTCCCTGTGTATTTTATTCCTGTATTTATCCATTTGGCTATTATGTATATTTGTCTTTCGTGTTGTTCCAATTTAAACATGCATTGAAATAAACGTGTCTTGAAAAAAAGTATAAAAACCTCTTGTCTTGTCTGTTTTTGTGTCAATACTGTCATACCCTACACGACTATGGCTCACTCTACTATTTCTACTACTCCTTCCTCCTCCACATTCAAAGTCATTGACGAACACTTAGATCATGCTAGTTGGGAAGCCTTGTATCTTCGTCATCCTTTTAACATGTTAATTGCTGGACCGAGCGGTTCGGGCAAAACCGAATTTGTCAAACGTTTGATCAAACATAAACATCATTTGATGGATCGGCCACCTCAGCGTATCGTGTGGTGTTACAAAGAGTGGCAAACGTCATACAGCCTCTTGCAAGAAAGTCAAGGTGATTCCATTATGTTTGTGGAAGGCATTCCTAAAGAAGACGAGGGGATCGTGTCTGACCCTAGTCAAACGCATTTGGTTATTTTTGACGACATGTTAGGAGAAGACGAAGACGAAATTAAACTGTGGTTTACACGTAAAGGGCATCATCGTTATGCCAGTGTCATTTACATTACACAAAATTTATTTCAACAAAGTAAAGCCCATCGTACCATTAGTCTCAATGCTCATTACGTGGTCTTGTTTAAAAGTCCTCGAGATAAATCACAAGTGCAAGTCTTAGCCAAACAGTTAGGAACACCTTGGCTGACTCATGCGTACGAAGATGCCACTCAAACGCCACACGCCTATTTACTCGTGGATTTAAAACCCACTACCCCTGATTATTTGCGATTTCGTACCGATTTGTTTCACGACTGGTGTCAAGACGGAGGACCTGTTGTGTACACGTCCTCGTCGTCGACATAACTACATGAAGCACTAAAAAATCTATAAAAACCTTGGGTTACTTTAACCTTGTCTCATACATCGTCAACATGACATCCCTTCAGGCTCATCTTCCTATCAAATTGATTCGTGCCTTGTACGGCATCAGACGCAAAAAAAATCCACAAATACGTGCTCACGACTTAGATGCCAGTCTCAAAGAAGTCGTACGATGGTTTACGGTGACAGCACGTCAAATACTGCAAGACATCATTCACATTCCACATCAAACCAAACGTTTTTTTTTACAGAAACAAAGTAGCCTTGACGCAACTGGCCGATCCTCGCATCGACACTCAAATCAAAAAGCAAATCATATTGAAACCTGGAGGTAGTGGTTCTCTAGGAGGTGTCATCATTCGTTCCCTTTTAAAATGGGATCCCAATACTCCTAAAGTTCACCCCAAGAAAAAAAAGCCAAACGAACCCCAAAGAAAAAGAACAAGGGTGGCAAGACCAAAGCACAGAAAAAGAAAAGTCCACAGAAAAAAGCAGTCCCCCGCAAAAGAGGCACTTCAGCCAGGACACAACCTTACCTTCGTCAACCATAACCTGTAAGAAAAGATCTACAAGGACGCTTAGTAGGGACTACGTTGCCAGTAGCCTCAGATGCTTCCACTTCTCCGTTGCGGGTGAGGCCAGCCAAAGCCAATTTGACACACGTTTTTCCTAATTTGATGAAACATTGGAAATCTGCGTCTCCCAAAACGTCTCCTTCACCGGTGACACCCTCGTCCACATTAGCGGCAGTAGCAGCTGCTCACAAAGTACCTGCGCCCAAAGTCAAAGTCCAAGAAAGATCTGGCATGTTAAAGAGTTTACTAGATTTGTCCAAACAAGAACTGTCCCGATTAAGTCCATTGCGAACTCCTTCACGACGTGTGTTACCTGCCATGAAGTTGATACGGCGCAAAGATAATCAGTGGCGTCGCATTCCAGTATAAAAATGACTTGAGGACCACAAAAGGAATCAATATTTTCTGTACCACTGCTGAACACTCAAGAATGCCTCCTCAAAAACGTACACACCACAACCCTCGACGTTCTGCTACCCAAAAAGGAACAGGAAAAAGACAATGTCGTCATCTCACCAAAAGCTTTAAAACCAAACATCAACGTCCTTTAAAGAAAAAGCAGAGTCACCAAAAAGGAGGATCCTTTGACAATTTTGGGAAACACATTGTTACCTTTTTGACGAAGCGGTAGTTCCCAAAAAAGTAAATAAAAGAGAGTGTGTACCAAGTCATTGGCACCAGTGGTATTGTGAAACGAACAAGCAAAGATGCCATCTCGCAGAAAACATTCTTATTCACCCCACAAAGAAAAGAAAAGGAAAGGACGTTTAGCCAAACATCGACACGTTCTTCGTCAAAGGACACAAAAGAAAATACCCAGACGTCAAAACAAAAAGAGAAGTCACCAAAGGGGAGGATCTTTAATAAGTAAATTAATCAATTCAGCTAATAACCGAACTGGTATCTTTAGCCCTGCTTTTGACGATTTAGCGAGGCATGCCGCTAGCTTTTTGAGAATGCAATAGAAAAAGAAGATAAAAGAGGGTGTGTATCAAGTCTTTGACACCAGTGTAATTCTGGAACGAAGAAGCAAAGATGTCACCTCGCAAAAAACATTCTTATGCACCCCACAAAGGAAAGAAAAGGAAAGGACTACCTCTTCGTTTAGCCAAACACGTGTTGTCTGTCCTGTCCAAAGCCTCTCCACCCATGCGAAAACAAATCATTAAAACGGCCTCCAAAGATGTCATCGATACCGTGTGCGAATGTTGTTTGAATGTCTTGAAAGGCACGATACCTTTGTCTCCACACCAGAAAAAATGCTTAGCCAAACATCGACACGTTCTTCGTCAAATGGTCCAAAAGAAAATACCCGTCCGTCAAAAGAAAAAGATGTTGGTGCAACGGGGAGGATTTTTACCCTTTCTGGCTCCTTTGCTGACAGGCATAATACCAGGTTTGCTACAAAGGATGACCCAAGGGATGTCTCAAGGGTTTACCCAAGGAATGGGTAGAAGATAAAAGGACACTATGGAGCACCACAATCTCAGACATAACCTTTGAAAGCCTGTGGAAGGACGAAAACTGACTTTGGTTCCTTACAAACGATGGATGGAATACCATCATTGGCAAGAACAACGAACCCCCCATTTACCCCCCAATCCTAACTTGGCTGAGATGTCCCAATTACAACACGAATTGCAATCTTTGATGCATCGTCACGATTTATCCGAAACCGAAAAATCACAAAAGTACGGTCAACTCTTGAAACGACTGCAACTCTTTCATCAGAAAGCTGTGGAACGAACAGCTCAACCCACTTTGTCCGATTTGAAGGCTCTAATGAATAGTCCGTCACCCTCACCCTCTACAGTGGTTAAAACAGACGTCACTCCACCATTACCCAAGGAAGAAGAACCCTATGATCTCTTTCAAACACCCACCACCACTCCCATTTCAAGTAAGATTGCCACTTCCTTGTTAACCCCTTCCCCCACTCCTCCACGAGAAGAACTCAAAACTTGGGTTAAAAAGATGATGGCCACTCCTTCTTCGACAGAGGTGAAAAAGAAAGAAAGGAAAGCAGAAGTGAAAAAAGAAAAGAAGACCAAAGAAGCTATCTCATTACCTCCACTACCACCACCAATACCCTCGACGTCAACTCCTGTGGCACATCGGACACGTAACACCGTTTCCAAACAACCCCCATTTCGTCCCACCCAAAGCAATATCCTCGAAGAGTGGGTACCTTATTAACCAAACCATGGAGAAGGTCTTAGCCAGCATTTACTACGATCCAGCTCACCCTGCAGGTTACGGAGGCATTCAGAAATTGTATCGTGCTGCCAAAACTCGCCTGAAAAACTCCGTTTACCTGCAGTACAACGATGGTTACAAGAACAAGCGACGTACACTTTACACAAACCCATTCGACGAAAATTTCACAGAAGTCGCATTCAAGTGGAAGGCATCGATCATCAATGGCAAGCCGATTTAGCCGATGTCTCTCATTTAGCCACTTACAATCGTGGCTAAAAATATTTGTTTTGTGTCATCGACGTCTTTTCTAAATTTGCCTGGGTCGTACCATTGACATCCAAATCGAGCGGAGAGTTAGTACGAGCTTTGCAACTGGTGTTGAAACAAAGTGGTCGTCACCCTCTTCGATGGCAAACCGACAAAGGTACCGAATTTCTGAACCAAGCTTTCCAACGAGAATTAAAGAAACGTGACATTCATTTTTTCACCACCGAAAATCCTGAAACCAAAGCCAGTATCGTGGAACGTTTTCAACGTACCTTGAAAGAACACATGTGGAAATATTTTACGCATCAACACACTCTCAAGTACATCGACATCTTACTGCACTTAGTTCAAGCCTACAATCAATCTTACCATAGAAGCATTGGACGTTCCCCACAAGAGGTGACACCAAACAACGAAGTGACTGTTTTTGAGCGCCTGTTTGGTACGTCCCGGACGATGGCTGTCCCCAAGAAAGGTGGAGAAGTGTTAACCCCGGGAGATTGGGTACGCATTGGCAAAACCAAACGCACTTTTGACAAAGGTTACTTAACCAACTGGACCACCGAATTGTTTCGTGTTACTGGACGAGTGCGTGATCGTCATCCTACCGTCTATAAATTGGAAGACATGAACGAAGAAGTATTAAAAGGAATATTTTACTTGCCTGAGTTACAACGTGTCACTAAAAGAGAAGACGCCGTGTACGACATTGAAAGCATTCTCGAACGAAGAACCCGTAAAGTAGGAAAACGTCGTGTCAAAGAAGTCAAAGTACGTTGGAAAGGATATCCTCCTAGTTTTGATTCTTGGATTGACGCTGCGCAAGTCATCGACTATAAAAAGAAGTGACCATCATGCCCTTCAATACAGCTTCAGCGACCACAGTGACTACTCCTTCACCCACTTCATCTCTGCAAGATTTACAAAAGCAACCCTTGTGGGTGTGGTGTGGAGAACGTGTCCCTAAAACGCAAATTGTATTTTTCTGTCAAATCTTTGTAGTGTATTGTGTCATCGGTGCAGCCATTGCTAATTTGAGTTTGCAACAAGGAGACAAACAATTGTGGACCATTTTACTCAGCAGTTGTATCGGGTATCTTCTTCCCAATCCTTCCCTGAAATACTCTTACAACGGGAACAACAGTAACAATATTGGGAGCCTTGCGTCCAACGTTAGTCATTCTCCTGACAGTCACCCTTCCAATTACAATCCTCTTTTAGACACTCCTTTAACCTCGAGTGACTCCTCGGACAGAAGAACATTGGAATTATGAACAACACAATTAACCAATTTTACTTAACGTTACCTAGTGACAGTTCCATGGAGGTGTTTCCTAACAACACGTTGTGCTGTTACACGTCTAAATTACCTCAAGCCATGCATTTGGATCAAGATAATTATTGGGAAGCAGCTTTAGTCGAAATAATACACCCGACACAAATCAAAAACATCGTCGAAAATCAAAACACTTTTACAGTAGAAGTGTATGACAAGCAATTGCAACAAGCCATAGACGAACGAGGCGTCACAGGCATAGACACCAAGAAATCAAATGAGCCCTTAACGAAACAACTGCCCACTTATGTGATTACCATTCCAGCAGGCTACTATTTTAGTGGTCAACATTTAGTGACTACGATTACCACCAGGTTCAATACTGTGTTTGGTAAACCCCTGGAAAAAATCAAAGAAAGTGTTACCTTTGAGTACATTAAAGTGGCTCGTCGCCTCTTGATCAAATTTTCAGAGAAGAAAATAATAGCCATTACCTTTTGTCCTGAATTGTTTGATATTTTAGCTGGAGACCTCAAGATGCTCTCGAACAAAAATGAAATACCAGGCATAAGTAGTAACTCGGATTTTGCAAAATATTTTCGATCCCCTTTAGAAATGAACCAAGGTGTCAACTTGATGTTTGTGTACTCCGATGTGGTGGAGTACAACGTGGTAGGACACACCTCTGTACCGTTACTACGTGTCATTCCTTTCAAAGTGGATACCACTACCGCTGACGAGGAAGGTGGAAATACCTATCACGTTCACCGTGAATTTGTACATCCTCATTATTTAACTGTCAGTAAGTCGTATTTCGACAGTGTCAACATTACTATAAAAGGAGAACTAGGACAAAATATTCCATTTACCAAAGGGAAAGTCACAGTGAAACTCCATATTCAAAAACGATTCTCGAACAACTGAAAAAGTGATGTATCCTGTGTACCAAGGAGTCACTCGACAACGAGGACATGGTTTAGGAGATATGTTTAAATCAGCCTTTCGTTCCGTGGTCCCTGTTTTAAAACCGATGGTGTCACGAGGATTGCACGCCTTGAAAGATGCCGCATTGACGCACGGCAAAGAATTTCTTCAAAATGTTCTCATTGACAAACAAAACACTAAAGAAGCTTTTTTGAGAGCAGGCAAAAATGTCTTGCTTCAAACGGGTAAAGAGATTTTGGGTCGACGAGAAAGTCCTATAAATGCCCTGAACGGTACCGAGTCTGACATTCCTACTTCCCTGAGGACACAGCAAGGACAAGGTAGAAAGCGTCGACGAAGACACCCTTTCAAAAGTATCCATACCTCTAAAACTAGAAATACGAAGAAAAAAAGAACCGCTCGAGACTTAGACATTTTTGATTATTAAAAGTAAAAAATGATGCACCAAGAATCTTGTGCCTGTTCCAAGTCGGAACTGGATCTCTTTGCTATGCCACCCACGTTGATGACCATGCAAGAAGCTCAATGGGTCGAATTTCATCCTGTCACCTCTTTGACGGATTCAGCTCCCATCGAGTTTGAAATCAAAGGACAACCCGAAGATTACATCGATCTCAATAACAGTTACTTGTATTTAAAAGTGAAAGTAACCAAAACGGACAACACCAATCCAGGAGCCAATGATAGAGTAGCTCCTGTCAACAATTTCATGCATTCCTTGTTCAGCGATGTGGATTTGTACATAGATAACAAACTGATCAGCAGTAGCATGGATACTTACCCTTACCGAGCGTACCTCGAAAATCTCTTGACGTACGGAAAAGAAGCCAAAAACACTCATCTAGATGCTTGCGTGGTATGGAAACCTGACACAGCAGATAAGTTTAACGACACAGCCTTGCCCGTAGCAGCTGAGGGTGACAATCCTGCTGATCCTCACAATGTAGGTTTTAACGACCGTCGAAAGAAAATTCTGCAAGGCCGTAGTTTAGAACTGTTCGATCGTTTGCATTTGGACATGTGGTTTCAAGAAAAGTATTTGCTGAACGGAGTAGATATTCGCTTGAGACTGAATCGTAGTAGTACTGCTTTCCATTTGATGGCTCAAAACCATTATCCAGGAGGCCAGGTTATACGTGCGTCGTGTGGAAGTGTTACCTAAAGTGGGAAATGATATCAGTCACACTTTGAGCAGAACGACAGCCAAGTATCCGATACGACGCGTGGAAGTCAAAACTTTCACCATTGCTGCTGGACTCCGATCTAAGATCGAAGATCATCTGTTCCAAGGACAGTTACCCAAACGTTTATTCATCGGTATCGTCAGCAATGCAGCCCTCAACGGGGCCCACGATGAAAATCCTTTCCAGTTTAAGCACAGCAGAGTATCCAAAATTGACGTCAGTCGCGATGGCAAAACTTTGTGTACCCGACCCTTCGAGCCCGACTTTAGCGAACAGAAGAATTACTTGAGATCGTACTTGTCGCTGTATGAAGCCACAGGGCAGTTAGGAACCAACACCAGTCACGGTATTTCCTACGACGATTATGCAAAAGGTTACACTTTGTGGGCTTTTGATTTCACTCCAGACCAAGGCAGCGACGAGGGACATTTCCACCCTATAAAATCTGGACAACTGCGTGTGGAACTTCAGTTTGCAGGACCTCTTACCGAAACGGTGAATGTCATTCTGTATGCTGAATTCGATAATACCATAGAAATCAACAGTTTGAGAGAAGTCATTCTAGACTATTAGACACTATGGAAGAACCTTGTCCTTCTTTGAATAGTGAAGAATCCATGGAATGGGAGGTTACAGAAAAAGCAGACACCCAAGACCAAAAAGAAGAGGTAGTGATCATGCAATCTAGATGGCCAGAACAAGAACAACAGTTAGTGGCTTGTTTTGCACAACACTTGGAAGATAAAATGAGAGACATGATTAAAAAAGATTGTTATGGATGTCAAATCGAACATCCCAGTCAAATTCAACACGATAAATGTATGATGATGAGTCAAGAAGAAAAATTGGACGATTATCTGAACGAAGCTTGGAGTCTCATCTCCGAAGAAGCCGTGTTACTTCAGTGGTATAAAGGCTTACGTGATCATTCCTCTCCTCCATTGTTTGCTCGAGAAATTGATCGCATCGAAACTCTCTTAGCCAAGAGTAAAGAGACGAAGCAAACCATCAGTTACTTGTCAGACCTTTTCAAGAAAAAAGTCTGGATCGAATTGATGACTTATCATCATCTGTGAAAAAAAGGAAAAAAACAAGGTTACACAAGAAACAAATGGATACCTGGGAACTTTATTATCTTTTGAACCGTAGTTCGTACACTGCTTCTTGGAATCCTGTCGTGTGTGCTAAAGATGAACTACCACATCGCAAACCTCAAGAGAATCAAGCTTATGTCATCAACACAGATGACAGTCATCTTCCAGGAACTCACTGGGTAGCTGTCTAGTTTCCTCAAGAGGGTTGTGTGGAGTATTTTGATTCGTATGGATTGCCCCCTTTCGAAGATTATATCATTGACTTTATGAGAAGAAATGCCCAGACAACACGATTCAATAATGTGAAATTACAAGGCACAGATTCTATGGTGTGTGGACAATACTGTGTCTATTATCTGCATCATCGCAGTCTTGGATATTCTTTAGAACATTTAGTGACTTATTTTGATCGTCATTCGTCTCGAAACGATGACAAAGTAGATCGATGGTTTTGTGACCATTATGATTATCTGTTGTCTTTAACTAGGAAACGTAGTGTACTGTCTCTTTTTACTTTTGTTTGAAGTGCGTCTATAAGCACAACGTATTTTTCAAAAAAAACTTGTTCAATGTAAAATTGATACGAGTCAAGTAAAAAAGTGAGTGAGTGTTTTCTTTTAAGTCCGCGTTTTTTTTAGTGATGATAGGAATAATGTAATTTTTTGGAACGCAAGGGGTGTTTTCCATCACGTCCGCGTGTTTTGGTAATGATAGAGATAATGTAAGTTTTTGGATCATAGGGGGGTGTTTTCCATCACGTCCGCGCTTGAACTATATAAAGAAGCACTCGCCAGTCTGGTGAACCATTCAGGCGAAGACTGCAGACCGAGTAGGACGGCTTTTCTGGAGCAGGCGATCTGATGACGTCACGGCGGATTGCGAGAGCATGTTTCCCGGGCTTCACAGCTAAGGACGAACTGAAGCGTTATCACATCACTACTACAGAGAGAAACATCAACATGTACAGCGGTGGACGATGCAGTGGAAACATTTTGGATATTTTATAAGTCCCTTTAACAAGTGGCAGAGATTGAAGATATGCAGAATTTGAATCGCCTACTTAAACTACGTGAAGAAGAAAAATGGCGGACTTTGAAGTTGGATTGCTCCTGCATCAAGTTGCTGGAACCATATTACAACCAGCCATGGGAATTTAAGTAATATGGCGGACCTGAGGCGCGCTGACTGATGATGTCAAAATATCGAGTATCCCACAGGTTGCCGTAGGATGATATCATCAAGTCAGCGAAACTCTACCTCAGATAACCAACATATTGATGGAAATACAGCTGTCTACGGAAAAGTCGTCACCATCGGATTACTCGGATAAAGCAGTAAAACGAAAAGATATATGCCATTTATCTTTTCATTCGCCTGAATAATAGGGGACTCATTTGGTTACGAGTACCCCTCTTTGAACAACTATTCCGTGGCCCTAAAAATCTAATATGACTTATATTGGTACCTCCAGCAAAATTCATAACTAAAACAAACTACCATTGACTACACTATTATATGTCGCTTAGACATTTTAATTTTCAAAATTGTTAGGGACTTATTATATGTACGCTTATGTACTAGTTTTATTTGAATGATAGGACTTTAAATAATAATTCTTCAACTTTAATATTTGAATAATTGCACAGGTGGCTAACACAATATTGGATGTTAATTTGTCCATTAGTACAACTGGACTGAATTTGACCTTTAGTATGACCTTGGTTTTTCAGGTGTGGGCTGCGTCCTTTGCTGTGCTGTCTTGCTGTTGGCGTGCTCTGGTGTGTGCTGCTGTGTCAACGCCCTCCTGGACCTGGACCTTTTCCGCCTTTGCCATTTCCGACTCACCAAATTACTAGCGAAATGAGGAAACATTTCCCCTCGCTACCTTACAAGCTCGATTGGATGATAGGGGTGGGTGTGTGTAGGTACCATTCCTACCCACCCCCAATATAGGCTTTCATTTCCCCTGATAGTTACTTTTTAGTAATTCAGGGGAACGCCTTAATTTATAGTGCATTTAAGCACTTTAAGGGAGGGATTAACAACCCCTCCCACCTAAATGGGTGCCGATATGGCACCTATAAAAGTTGCACAAATACCCCTAGTGGGTGGTTGCAACTATAAACAACTCAGCTCAGTCAGTCAGTCTGGTGAACGAAGCAAGCTATACACAGCTGAAAATGGCTCTAGCGATGGATATTATTCCCGAGATGGCACTTAGCGCTATAACTAGCCTAGGATACCACAAGGCCAACAAATGGAGCCTTCGAGCAGCGGAGAAGAGAATAACTTTGCTGCTTGTATGGGAACAACCAAACAACGATAAAGAAGACAAAGGGGTGACCAAGTACAGAGGTCAAGTAGGACGACGGCGAAGGCGGGAAACCGGTGCACCACGCCGCCCGACCACCCCTATCCCTGCAGTTTCTGACGTACAGAGCCCAAATACTGTACTTTTGGACTCCAACAAAGAACTTCAGAAACAGATAGCGGCGCTATCCAAACAATTACAGGAAATTACTTGCGTCAAGGAGACAGTAGAGGTGGCCACGTCTCCAGTGCCTATACCAACACCTGTAACACCACCACCACAACCAGCCCCGCAACCTAAGGGAAAAGGAAAGGGGAAACAGAGGGAGAAGAATTTGCCATTTTATTCTACCCCTGTACCCCCCCCCTACCAGGTATTGCAGAGACCTTGGCAGAAATTCGGGAAATGACTACCACCTTAACATCAGAGGGAGCTTGGGAAAAACCCGCAAAAACAGTTCGCCAGCCTAAGAAGTCCCGAAAAGAATTGCTTGGGACCCTATACCGAGAAATGGATCTTCGCAGATTGGAAATGAATTGGAAACATGCCAATAATCTAATCTCCGCAGTCAAACACCTCGGATATCGTTCTATGGGGCTTGAACAACCTAGAAAAGGCCAAATGGAATTTGCGGTGTTGTTGCTATCTCAACGCTACAATGATGTCTACAATACTCGGCCTATGTTCCAGTTATTCGAAGCCGCTGCATATCTTGCTGACCACCACGGAATTGATTTCCCCAAAACATGGCGAGAAGAAACCAGGACAGCGACCGTACTGGCGGACATAGAGTACGATCAGGGGACGTTCCCTGGGGATTAAAAGCCCTATTAAGGGTTTTTTCAATCTCTGCCATTTAATAGGATACTCATTTGGTAACGAGTTATCCTCCTTGAATAACTATTCTGTGGCCCTAAAAGCTGATATGATTTCTTTTTGGTACCTCCAGCAAAATTCCGAACTAAAAACAAACTACCATTGACCACACTACTATATGTCGCTTAGACATTTTAACACTTAAAATTGTTAGGGACTATACCATGTACGCTTATATACTAGTTATTTTAGACCTATAGGTTATAAATAATAATTCGTCGACTTAGTTATTTGATAAATTGCACAGGTGGCTTACACATTATTGGATTAAGTTGTCCATTAGTTTAACTGGACTGAATTTGACATAAGTGCGACCCTTCTCTTTTCAGGTGTGGACTGCGTTCGTTGCCTTGCTGTCTTGCTGTTTGCGTGCTCTGGTGTGTGTTGCTGTGCCGCCCTCCGCCCTCCTGAACCTGGGCTCTTGCCGCCTTTTCTGCGTCCGACTCATTAATTACTAGCGAAATGAGAAAGCATTTTCTCTCGCTACCAATGTTTTTGCTCTGATTGGTTGGTATTGATAGGGGTGGGTGTGTGTAGGTACTATTCCTACCCTCCCCATGGGCTTTCATTTCTCCCGATAGTTACTTTTTAGTAATTCGGGAGCATGCCCACATTAAATTATAGTGCAATTAAGCACTGTAAATCCCGAAGGGGGTGTAGCGACCCCCCCCCCCAAGGGACCCTAAATGGGTACCATTATGCTACCTATAAAAGTAGCCCATATGACCCTCGGTTCGGTGGCTACTATAAAATAATCACTTCGTTCGTTCGTCTGGCTTGACGCATCAACACCAAAGATGAATAGAGTAGAAAAATTAAGAGAACTTCAGATACAGATTCAGATACAGATTCAGGAGAGGAAATGCAAATATCAATTTTGCCTCACCGCATGATGAGACAAAACGAGTCAAGTCAAGCCTGTGGTGAGGACACCTTCACCACCAGAACCAGTTCGTCCACTACAGACACAAACCCCACCGCAACAACCACAGTCTCAACCGCAACAAACACAGCCTCAACCGCAACAACGACAGTTGCGAAATAGGAGAAGAAATGAAGAGACTTTCACTATCCCTCAAACGGAAGATTGGGATAGTGAAGCTACTCAGTCTACCTTTGTACCCCAAATCGTAAGAGTGAATTGGGCTACGCTCCCAATCACAAGAGTGAATTGGGAGAATGATTGGAGTAGGAGATGTGTGTGTGGGGCTAGACCTGGGAGATGCCAGCATTAGCCAAGTGTATTTTAAAGTTTACAAAACAGCCCTTCTCAGGGCTACCCAAATAACTAGAAAAGAAATAATATGTAAATTGCCAATGAGTATGAGAGAGGAGTAGTGTAATTATAAACACTGACTCTTTAATCTGTGTGTGTGTGTGTGTGTGTTTGTGTGTGTGTGTGTGTGTAGTTAGTATATGGTGTGATTTTGGATAGTAAATAGTATGGTTTGTGAATAGTATATAATATGAAAAGTGAATGTAAGGGGTGTTTTCTTTAAGTTGAGCGTGTTTTCGGTAATGATAGGGATAATGTAAGTTTTTTGGATCTAGGGGGTGTTTTCCATCACGTCCGCGTGTTTTGGTAATGATAGGAATAATGTAAGTTTTTTGGATCTAGGGGGTGTTTTCCATCACGTCCGTGCTTATTATTAGAAAACAACCCCAACCCAAACCTAACCAACGAATTATTATTAACCTTCATTGTAGAAATTAATGAAATAAGAATTATCTAACTGATCTCAACTACGATTAACTATCTACTTTAAATATTAATTAACTTAGAAAAAGTACAAATTCCTAATCTCTCTTTCTACCTTATTATTTACTATCTATCTACTCTACTTTACACTATTCTTCATCTATGGCAAGGTATAAACTATATTTAGTAAGATATATTAAACCTAAGGGCCTATAATGGTTCAATCAGCACTTATTTCTGCAAACAGGCTCCAGGAATCATACTGGAGGTCCCTGGGTTGAGTCCACACGGATAAACAGCCCGGTTTATTGCTGAGTGACTCTCAATCTAAAGAAATAATCATGCTGATTAACCAATTTTACCCGCACTAGAGCGAAATAAAAAGTTTTAATAAATTATCTAGAACCCCAAAATTAGATGTATAAGGTGGCTTAATCCCCAGAGCCATCAGGGCCAACCGCACAAGGCGGTAATTAAATAGTTAGAATATCAGTTTGTATATAGCTCCTATAAATTAGAATTATAAGGTGACTTAAGTCCAGAGTCATCAGGCCCAACCGCACAATGTGGTACCGCATAAATATATAGGAATTATGTAAGACCCCAATTGACTTTATAAGGTGGCTTAATCCCCAAAGCCATCAGGCCCAGTCGCACAAGGCGGCAAGTAAATAGTTAAGAAATTAGGAAACCAACACATTAACACTATGAGGTGGCTTGTTCCCAGTCATCAGGGCCTTTTTATAAAATAACTTATACAACCATGCCATCTCTTCATCTTTTCTAAATTAAGCAGCACAAATGATCATATGATAATTTCAAAATTTTTTATAAGTACGTCAAGACGATGAAGTGATGCTTGCGCTGCCTTTTCCTTGCCTTTCCGGATCTACCTTTGCCGCCTCCGACATTCTATCATATCAATAATATATACGAATGCGTGTGCAGCTAATCCCATTCGTTGAATCAATAATTATATCCCGTGAGGCAGAAATGCCTCGAAATCGGATAAATCAATTAACACCAAATGGTGTATTAATGCGTAGGGTGATACGGCTCTTATACTATCACCCTCGAAACAATTAATTATCCCCTTATGGGGAATTAAACAGTCGTCCATGCCCAATAGGCGAATACGACTTAAACCAAAAATCAGTCAGTCAGTCAGTCAGTGCTGCCTTTGCCTCTTCCGGACATTCTGATCGAGTTGATCAGGGGAGGTGTGTATTGATCTTGCCTACCTACCCCGGGGCTTCCATTTACTCCGATAGTTACTATTTAGTAATTCGATGTAACGCCTAATAAATAAATTAATTCAAAATTTTTCCCTTACAAAGGGAAAACTAAATGTTCAGTGACATACTGAATATAAAAGTAGCACAAATGATTCTAGTGATCGGTTGCTACTATAAAATAATCATGTCATCATCATCCATTCAATTTTGAACACATCAAGATGAATTTCGACTTGTTTATCCAACTCCGAGACAGCTGGTTTGGGATCCTTGATGCAGAATATGAAGTGGAAAGACTTGAGGACGAATTTCAGAGTAACCATGGCTTTTTAAGCCAACTGAAATTAGCAAGAGATTTATTATAAGGTATGATAGAGGAGGAAGACCAGAAATTAAGAAGACGTATTAAAAGAAAATATATAAGAATAGGTAACTTGAAGCAGGCACTTGATCATGTCATCAAAGTCAGGTGTTTTCTTGAAGAAACATTACATCTGATAGGGTGGGAATATGTGCAGTGGGGTCTAGACAGACTAAAGAAAGCAGAAGCAATGATGAGAAAGGTAATGGAAGAACAGGTGATCCAGATTAAAGAAAACTGGTCCAAGGAGAGAAAGGAAAAAAAGAACAAAAAGACGAAAGAGGACTTTGATCTACTAAATCTAAGATGGATGAGAGTTCAGGAAACGTTTAGAGCTATGGGACATCCCAATTGGATTCCCGAGGAAGAAAAAAAGAAGAAAACGGGAATCATTGGTAAAATGAAAAGGTGGTGGAACAACGGCAGAAAATAAAAGAAGAAGTATCAAAAGGTCCTTTTCAGGACCACTCATTTGCCTCGAAAAGATATTAGCTTTCATTGCCACCATTTTTTCCCTTGTCGCTTTACAGTCCCCTCTACATATACAAATCATATTTCCCATGTTTAATTTTCCCTTGTCCCTATACAGGCCCACCCTGTTCTATTTTTTCTTGTCCCTATACAGACCCACCATATTCAATTTCCCTTGTCCCTCTAGTGGCCCCAAGCTGTTTTGTCCCCATAGTGCCCCAAGCTGTTTTTGACTGGATTTTCCATTGTCCTCATAAATCTTGTCCCTATATTCGCCCAAGCTGTTTTTCACTGGATTTCCCATTGTCCCCCTATCGCCCCACATTACTACTTGGGAATTAATAATAAACATAGATACAAATACAAACTCACCTACCTTATAGTCACACTATTTACACTAGCCATGTACATTTTGCTTACAAATACACAAAGAGAGACTAAATTGAGCAGCGACCTAGAGTGTAATATATACTTTGGAACATGTAAATTAGATAAGACGAACGTGTCGGACTCATACGTCAGTGTATCAAACATTCCCGCACGTTCCAAGGTTACCTACTTTAAAAGATATCGATCGCACAGTTACTTCCATGTCGATATAATCTTAGGATGAATGACAACACAAAATGGAACAACTCAGTTGTTTCCTTGGCTGTCTAGTATATTTGATTGGATTTTCGTCATCTTAAGGTAAGTAACTTTTTCTCTGAGTTGATATAATACACTAAGAGATTGGTAAATATTAATATAGGTATAACATAGAATTAAGAAATATAGCTTGCGATACCAGAACAGCAACTCAGTATTTAGTTTGACAAAAAATTGGCACTTTTGTAGGAATGAAAATTCAAGTTTCTTTGTTCTCCTCCAAGTAAAACGTAATTTAAATAAAACAATTACTCTAAATCACTATTCAGTGCAAACAATAAATTCCTGACTCGTCTGTGTCACACCTAAAACGCCATTATATCCCACCTCTCGATGTGTACAATTGATTAATACATCTATCACTTTGAGCATTGCGTATGGAGATAAACGTTTTCTAGTGAACTTGTTACTTCTAAGCAGAGGTGAAAATGTGCTTTAGTGACGGTTTAACACAATACATGTTTTTGTAAGATTATCTCCCATGGAGTACGATGATGCTCTACGTATTGCTTTATATTAACGATAGTGTCCAAACCGCACTGCTATAGTATGTCTGGGACCATAGTATACATATTGGCATTTATAACGTGCTTTTATCCGATATGTTCAAGAACGGTTATTTACAGTACAACATTTTCCATCTGTGTAACCAAACGATTTTTCCAGTTTACAAACATAACTTTATCTGATTCATATAATGAATTATATATCTATATATATATATATATATATATATATCTATATATATATATATATATATATATATATATATATATACATGGATCCCAATTATGCCGGTGTAACCGTTGAACAGAGTTTATAGCAACGTCTCTAATCTAACATGCAGGATAACACATTAATCGTATTTAATGTTAATTATGACCAGCATAATCAAGCACAAACTGCATTAACATGGCATTACTATGGAACAGGTATAAATATATATATATATATATATATATATATATATATATATATATATATATATATATATATATATATATATATGTGTGTGTGTGTGTGTGTGTGTGTGTGTGTGTGTGTGTGTTTGTGTGTGTGTTTGTGTGTGTTGGATGACCAAATCTTGTAAAATATTCCTCGCATTCGCCCATCCCAAGAAAACGCCCAAGATAGCACCCGACCATATAAACCGAGATAACATCTTTGTAGTTATATTTGGTATTTCGCAAACCACCCTGTCAGTATTTAAAGCAGCTAGATTGAACATCTTTGAAAAAAATGAGCACGTGTTGTTTTCTATCAATTATTTTCTTGTGCAATATAAGAAGCGAATTGCAATGGTAGAACAATTCGCGACTAGTTCGTCATTTTTAGTTGAATATCGAATAGTGAATTTTATCATCGCGTCATGGAGAGATTGTTTCTGATATAATTCATCCCAGGGTCCAAGAAATGGATCATATGGACAATCTTCGGAACTCTTAAACATCCACACCGATTAGGGATCGTTTTTACTTCTCTGGTAAATAAAGTCATTTATATTTTTTGAATAAAATCTCACAACAAGATCTCGTGGAAACATCGTAATTGTACCAGTCCACTCGTGTAAATTATGATCAGTGATTATAATTGGTGCTCTCGATTTTTTGTTTTGATTTGTTTCATATAAAATCTTTCTTTTAGCGTATACTTGATACTTGATGACAATCTTTCTCACATAACTACATTAGCCGGTATCTTTAGTTCTATATTTTGCAGTTATCTAGTTGTTCTGCTGTAGGATGTGAGTAAGTTAGTATTCGTTTTGGACGTCGTGCATTAATTTGGTTCTATTTATCATACGGAGGTTTCTCTAAGTAGCAAGTAAAGGTGGATTGTTATGGACTGATACGTCAAGATGGCATATAATGCAGAGGTGATCAGATGCAAGTTCATGGGATACAACTGCGGATAGCAGAATATTATCATCTTTATGTATGGGTGGGTTGGTTAATTGACTGTTTAAGGTTGAAAACATGAATGGATTCTAGGAGTTTTGACGTGTATGGGTTTCCAGGGCAGTCAAGGTGAAAGTTGAAATCTCTCCAAGAATAATTAGGTTGGCACCTATCGAATTTCCATACTCCAGAAGATTCGGAAACTGCTCCAAAAAGAGAGATTCAGTCAATTTGTTTGCTACTAGGAGGAGGGCGGTAGTACAGAACAATTGGACTGTCCTCTGTTCCAGTGTGAGTGTTGTTTGATCTAGTTCAAACGATGTGTGGCAGAAATTGAAGGTTGTGTTGTACTTCAGACATTTTATCATGGAATTCTTTATGATGTACGCCATTCCACCTCCATGAGCGTTAAGGGGGAACGACTTGATGAAATATGCGGTGCGTGGTAAATCCGCGCACTTGGACTCATCTTCGGATGTCTTTTAGCCATATTTATGTCAGGAAGAAGACGTCGATATTCTTTTCGTTACTCGATATTCTGGATTATAACACGCTGAAATTCTTTGTGTATTTACACTCCAAATAAGATCAGTCGCTCTTGTTTGTCAGGTTCTCTTAGGTAACAATAACGTATTTGTCAAATTTGAACGTTTAAATTGACATTTTATTCTGTAGTTTATCGCTCTCGTAAATATAAATAAAACCTGTTATTTTTTCATGCTCTATTGGGCTCTAGTGCTTGGCTATGCATGCATTTCGTCGGATGTGTAACTTAAATATATTTGTACAAAATATTTAAATGCATTTTTGGCTGACCCATCCACTTCTGAAAACCTATGTTTAATGATACTGCCTGATTCATTTTGTGTTTTGAAGCATATAGGTACAATAAGGTTACTTGTTCCACAATGACACAAGACGAGTGGCGCTAGATGACCCACTGTTTGATGTCTAAACTGTACTTTTCGGACGATTGTCCAACAGCAAAAAGTATGAATCAAGGCGATTGGTGGTTCTTCCTTTTGGCCATTATGTCTGGAAAGAAAACATGATATCCCTAAAGAGCATCTACGAGCCTAAATGTGTATAAAATTAGGTTTATAGCAGAACTCAATAATATTGGCAAAATACCCTGATAATAATATCGTCTAAGACACAATCAACCAAATAGATAACATTAATACAAGAACTATAATACAATATATATAGTTTGCCTATTTAAATACTGCGTGTTTTAATGTCTACACGCCATGTATTACTATTTCATTATTTGTAGTTAAATAGTAACTGTATCATTTTACCGCCGTGTGTATATGGGTTTGTAGTGCAGAAGTGGTGTAAATTTTCTTATACGAAAGTTATTTGCTTCCTTTGGCTGTATATCGTGCTTCGCTTGTTGTGTACATTAGCAAGTTTGTATGGCCGCTGAACAATGCAGTTTGTTCAATAATTGTTAATTTCATTCCTATTGTTTTTCTTTAGAATATATCTTCTCAGCTAGAGTATTTGTCCACATATTGATCGTTTACATGCTTCACAGTTACACAGTAGAAGTATCACATACGTTTTACACGTTTTTATAGTTCCTTTAATGATCGCGGGAAGTTGCTAGGATCGCGTAGTATATTCTATCCTCTATTCTACAAACATCGAGCGATTCCAAATTCATTTAGAAAAGTATTACTTCCCAGGTAAAATTTAACCGCACAGTTGAGATCCTCACTGTCTCCAAACCGAGCAGAATCTGCGATTATAATGAATATTATTATTAGGAGATAAGTTGAATTTTAGGTGTTTCATAGCATTGGGAATAACAATTCCAATAATGATACAAATTCCACTAAATTGTTACAATTTATGACAATACTATTTTGATATCAAAACCATTTGTTATTATTGACGAATATACGGTATAATCATACTGGACTTAAACGCATGCAGTGGAAATGAGAATTTATATGAGCATATACAGTGTATATGTAGGCAGTACTACAAAATGCAATTCTAAGATAACGTTTTATGCTGCATATATATTTTCTATTTGTTAAATAATGCAACTTTAGAAAATACATACCGAAGTCAGTAATGTTACTGGTCAATGAACGAATAATCTAGACAATGAAATGTTATGTGCTTTCATCGTTCTCTGTCAACTGTTCTTAACCATTTAGATGATGGACTTATCGGTTGTGGTTTATTTATCTGCTGTTTTGAGGTTTGAATTTGTTACTCTAGTTTAGTTTTATGATCTTTATACAGTACATCATGTGAATTAGGTACATTCATATTTGATGTCCATAACGGTACTTCGGAACCAAATTGCGAAAATGTCATATTTCCTATTACTTATTGTAGCACTATATTAGGCACCGATGCTGCTGATGATGATACTGATGACAACGACGACGATGAATGTTGGTTCCTGTACATACATTGAGTTGTCTAAATACTTCTGGTTTAACGCGACCTGCGCGTTGTTGCCATTCAAATGTATCTAGAAGGAGGTAATGTGTCCTAACCGCCTAGTATATGATTCAATAGTATTTGAGTCTGTACAGGGCAACTGCTCCAAGTCTATGGCAATTTTATCTCGTTTAGTAGAGGGAGGGTACGTCCTAACTTTCTATGATAAATGAAGAGCCCGCTAATGACGGGCAGATACTGCATTCCTACCTACATATAGAAGATTGCTGAAGTCGAAATTTGAACCCAGCAGACAGAGTTGAGATATCAGGGATCGGATAACCGGGGTTCCTTTAAGCAAATGTACGGACGTGTCCCAATTACGTTTTATAAACAATTTGGTGACGCCTCTAATGGGAATTACACGGTAGTATGTTTAAGGATATAGATTACCTTGATATTGTGTGAACTGGCATTGCTAATGTCATTACCGTTGACTTTGCGTGCCTTCAGGTGTGATAAATGTAATGATCATAACAGGAGTTCGAGACTGCTTGTTAGGCAAACTTGGACAAATCTAATTCGTATTTGATTTTCACTTCCACATTTGGATTGGGTTTGACAGTAAAAACATAAACGTTCACACAATATGTACAGTTCTTGTAACCCTATCCTACTCCGTGTATGGTACCTACATCGATGGTTCGTAAAATGTTATTTAAATAACGTAAATCACATTTTCGACGAGTAATACTAAGAGTTTTTATTTCAAATTCACCATCAATGCGATCAACTATTTCTTACAAGTGCAGAAGCATATATCAGTATAAATGCATATGTCAGGCATGCAATCATTATTGCAAACTTCCGCTATGTTATAAATAGTGTTGTGTACCGATACAGCTTAGATACTGGATGATACAGTCATGTATCTACAACACAAATCAGTTTGTGGTCATATGCTTATTATAACCAAACGTTAAATGGTAGTGAATTATTCGTCCTTTATAGTGTATATTCTACATAGTTTCTAAATGAGCGATATTGTACATTATGTGTGTGTGTGTGTGTGGAATATATATAATTTATGTACACTGTACAAATGATATACTACGATATGTTCAATATTTTATTTAAAGGAAACGAGGCTTGCCTAGTTTCGTTTTAATGAAATGTTTATACTTTGTTGTTGTTATTATATTAGGGTTTAACGCCATATGTCATCACACTATTGGCTATGCATGGCGGCCAATATTATTGGTAGAGGAAGAACTCGGGAAACGCCCCAGAAAGAACGAAGGACTCACGAGAAGCTGCTGACAATCTTTCTCACATAACTACATTAGCCGAATCCTAGACTCGAACCCAAGCAGACAGAGGTGAGATCGCATTGTTCAGTAACGGAAAGCGTATTAGACCACTCGGCTACTCGGAGCTCCCTAAGGTTTTTACAACGAGTAGTATATAATTGATGCAGCGTACCTACCATTGGTATATTATATTGGTATATTTTATTTATGCCACATACAAGTTTTAATTTCATATACAATATAACACTGACGCCAATAAACAGTGCACGTTAAGGGAGTACACTTGTTTACAACCCCTCGCATGTATAAATGCTCACAAAACGTTTTCAATTCACATATGTTTCCTTTAGCAATATTAGATGAAATTAAAAACACAAGGCTGATAGTTAACATCTACTTTTGTTAATAATGTGCATGCAAACAGTGAATTGTCAGCGCTCGTTGTCATGATAAAGGAATAAGAGGTAATTAACCCAATCTACATTTCAGTGATATCGATGATGATGATGATGATGATGATGATGATGATGATGATGATGATGATGATGATGATAAATAAACAGAACACTGAGATACGGTTCAAAATGTCTACCTGTATAACTTTTGTCGGAAACTAAAATCAAAATAATGATACAATCTATTTGTGCTGAGCTGCATTGTCCCATGTGAAGTAAGGCATTTGCATACTAAAGATTATATTCTCGAAACATTATCTAAAGAGATCGCTGTTTCCGCATGTGCGTTAATTTGTGAGACCGCTTTGTTCCAATGATTGTTATTAATTGTTATGCATTTAACAATATTTTTTGAACTTTCAGCGTTCTAATTAAATGATACATGTACTGTGCTCTTAGTTTCATATTAAAGGTCTGAAAGATAACTTGTTGCTGTAGAATGATGGTTCCCGTCCATAAAATGAGTTGTCCACATACATCTGGTTAAAAGCGACCTGTTCGTTTTTGCCATTCAAATTTATCTAGAAAGAAAGTAATTTGTCCTAACCGCCTGGTAAAGTAAATACTCTTGTCAATAAGTAAACCATATGGCTATCTATCATATTGACTACAACTTCCGTTATGATATTATCAGCTATTATAGCTAAATGCACACCGTAATTTTCATACGTATTATTCTATATTTGCAAGATTATATTCTATCATCGAACATACACTATCATTATGTTCACTGTATCTGTCTTGTTACGCAAATGTGTTCAAAGTAATATCTTTGTTACAAGGTCCATTTGATATGGCAACGTACTGAGTACGGCAGTTTATGGAACATTCATTTTAATGTCGTAACTTTGAACGTGATTATGATAATATTTGCATGATGATGATGATGATGATGATGATGATGATGATGACAATTAAAAACTAGGAGGTTATGTCATCTTGCGTTTACTGACCAATGAACATTTGTTTTTAACCCAATAATTAAGAAGGAAAAGATTTTGTTTCGTGATGTATACATCACACACAATAGATACAAACTTTAATAAGTTTCAATAAGGTGTCTTAAAAGGCAAAGTATGTGCTTACACTTTTATGCAATAATGTTCCTCAAATTTGAATGCAGAATAATTAAATTTTAACCGGTAATAATTATACTACACCGGCAATTTGTATTTCTAAGTGTCAAATTCAAACCTAAACCTCTTTAGATATTTATTTTCCTAAACATGTATCTTATTTGATATTTTAATTTATTTGATTTTCGGTATCAATATCTGTTTAAAGGTTAATAATATATATAGTATATGGTTTAATACTAATTGAGTCTGTAAAGGGTAACTGCTCTAAGTCTATGGCAATGTTATCTCGTTTAGGAGAGTGAGTGTGCGTTCTAAGTTTACTCGACAAATGAAGAGCCTAATAAATACGGGAAGATAATACTATTCCTTCCCACATACATACGTTTTCTGAGCATGAAACTCGAACCAAAGCAGACAGAGTTGAGATGTCAGCAATCGGATAATCGGGGCTCCTATAAGAAAATTTACAGGCGGGTCCCAATTGTGTTTTGTAAACAATTTGGAGACACCTCTATAGGGAATTACACGTAGTATCTTTAGGGATATAGATTACCTTGATATTGAGTGAACTGGCAAGAATTGACGGATATCGGCGATGTCATTATCATTGACTTTACATGACTTCAGGTGTGATAAATGTAATGTACATAACAGGAGTTCAGTTCGAGATTGCTTGCTAGGCAAACGTGAACGTTGTGTATTGGACAAAACTAATTCATGTTTGATTTTCACTTCCACCTTTGAATTGGGTTGGACAGTAAAAACATGAACGTTTACGCAATATGTACAGTTCTTATAACCCTATACTTCTCCGTATACGGTACCTACAACGATGGTTCGTAAAATGTTATTTAAATAGCTTAAATCACAATTTCCTTGAGTAATACTAAGAGTTTTACTTTTAAATACACTTCAATGCGTTCTTCCAGTTCTTACAAGTAAACAGTCATATTTCCGTATACATGCTTATTTCAGGCATCGTAAACTTCCACCGTGTTATAAATATTGTTGTGTACCGATAGAGCTTAGATCTGGATGAGACAGTAATGTATCTACAACAAACAATCAGTTTGTGTTCATATGTTAATTAGGCACAAACGTAGAAGCGGAGTGAATTATTCGTCCTATATAGTGTATATGCTGCATTGTTTCTAATGACCGCTATTGTACACACACACACACACACACACACACACACACACACACACATATATATATATATATATATATATATATATATATATATATATATATATATGTGTGTGTGTGTGTGTGTGTGTGTGTATGTCTCTCTCTATGTGTGTGTGTGTGTAGCATAAATGTAATGTATGTACACTGTTACAATAATATACCACAATATGTCCAATTGTTCATTAAAAGGAAACGAGGCTCGCCGAGTTTCGTTTAAACGAAAGGTTTATACAAAGAGTAGTATATAATTGATAACATACGTATATCACATTTATGTCACAAAAATGTTCGCTTTTATGCAAAATATAAAACTGACGGCAATAAACAGTGCACGTTAGGGTTGTTAGGGTTGTAAGCTTTTTTACAACCTCTCGCAAGTATGAACGCTCACGAAACGTTGTGTAATAATTTAACTTGTGTTAATAATGTGCATGCAAACAGTGAATTGTCAGCGTTCGTTGTCATGATGAAGGAACAAGAGGTAATTAAATAATTAGCCCAAACTACATTTCATTGCTATCGTTTGTGTCCATACTTCATTAGTCCTACTGAATGGCATTGTCACTTTCAAAACTTATCCTACGTTTCCGCTGCGTGGGCCCTGTTTGAGTATTCCCCTGTGGAAAGAGGAAAGAAGTTGACCCAGTTAGTTATCTTGTTCACAGTTTTGCGAGCGGTTCATAACATACCTATTTTGTACGGTAATGTTTGATCCGTAGAATGGGTTGCAGATAATCCGATTCTGTGATGACATTTGGGAACTTGATATACATAAGTATGTTGCTGTGTCATTTGAATTTTTTTGTTGAGGGGATGGGGGTTGACAGCTTAAATACGTCGGCGGCCGGTGTTACTCAGGTAATTGAAGTACTCATATTGTACTTTATCGCTAATGTTTGAGTAGCTGATTATATACTGTACATGTGTGTAACCTGACACTTACATTACATCAGTTGGGGGAATGTTTTCGACTCAACATCTAAATTAGGTACTTTCGGCAAATAGTCTTTTTTTCCTTCATTCCGTAATATATTTGCTTTCTTCCATTTTGTCATGACGCATCCAAGATTCATAATTCCATCGACTTGTTTTCTAACCATTTTGGGGTTTGTCGGTGAGATTGGCATAGTGTTGGGCTCAATATGAAAAGGAGTTTCACATTGACAAAAGTCTGCTGGTTTTAAAGCAGCATATCTTATGTAGAATGCAAGTGGATCTCTTTCTTTGTTGGTTTTGTTTTCATACATCTCGTGATTCATATCCCTGATGTCCTTAACATTGTCTCCTGTTTTGTTTTGACTGCCTTTACTTGAGTTCAAGATACTCGATGCGATTCACATCTTTCTTAACCGTAAGATCAAACCACCACACAACCCCCATTACAGACGTTAAAGTTCAGTAATCTTATTCAAAACCACAAGGTACAGAGTTGTTAAACCTCAAATGTGTTAACAATGAATTCGCGTGTATCCAATCCCACTAACTCTTTGCCATACAATATATTTATGTCTTTGTCTGTGATTGGTTGAAACAGATTAAGTTTATTTCCTTTTCGTTTTGATGTTTGCTGAAGAATCTTGTCACTAGCATTACATCAAAAAGTATATTGCATAAAGTGTTTTCATCCTGATTTAGAAGGACCTCTTCTCGTTGGATGGCTACTCTAACCTCAGTTATACTTTACGTCAAGTCTGATGACAATCATGATAAATCTCTTTAGTTTGATTTATGTTCACAACGTGAGACACATTTTCATATTTATTGCAATGAAACATTCACATTAGCTAAGAACGTTGGCTAGAGCTAACAATAAACTTGTATATTGAATTTTATTTTCGGTTAATATTAAACGTGCATCATTTTCAATGGTTTCTAGTCTTTTTGCAAGTCTTAATTCATATTGTAAAATAATATGATTAATTGAGTCAATGATATTGTTAAAGGCACAAACACCATCAACAAGCCTGTCCTTTCACAAAGAAGGATGAAAATAGTTACCTGATGGTTCTCAACAATAGGACGTATGACGTCATTTTTGACCAAACAAAATAACTTCGTGCAGTAGCATTAATACAATGAGGATGTGTTTTCACACAAGACTAACTGCGTACAGATGTTTATTTATGTTTGTTATTTTATATTCCATGATTAGTTTCATTTATTCCCCACACTGTGTTATTTTAAATGTAATAGTTCATATACAGCCACATCTAAGCTAGCATTGCGGCCCCAATATTAATCAAATAAATGTGGTCAAGTGTGTGCGTTTGTTTGTGCATATGGCTTAAGAGTTAAATATAAATATTGGAATGGGAATTAAAAATACATGCACATCTACATAATACTCAGATGATCTCCAAACACTATTTACACCAGCCATGTACAATTTGCTTAAAAATGCACATATACATACTAAACTGAGCAACGCCCTAGCGTGAAATATATATGTTGAGCCATTCACATCAGATAAGACGAACGTGTCGGACTGATACATCAGTTTAGCACACATTCCCGCACGGTCCTTCAAAGATATCAATCGCACAGTTACTTCCGTGTCGATGTAATCTTAGGATTAACAACAACACAAAATGGAACAGCTCAGATTTTTTCTTGGTTGTCTTGTATATTTGATTGGATTTTCGTCATCTGAAGGTAAGTAACTGTATCTCTGAGTTCATATATGACAAAAAGCTATTGGTACATAATAAAATAGGTAGAACATATAAATAAGAAACAAATTCATTTTTGTTCACTCTTAGCTTGCCGCACCGAAAAGGCAACTGGGATTTAATTTACCAACGAATTTGCGCATATGTAAGATCCAAAACCCAAGTTGTTATGCTCACGAAAAACGTAATTTAAGACCACGCAAATGAAACAATTACGCTAAATCACTATTCAGTGCAAACAATGACTTTCTCAGTCGTCTGTCGCATGCATACAACGCCATTATATCTCACCTGTGACTGTGTACAAATTGATCAATACATTTATCACTTTGAGCATTGCGTATGGAGACAGCAGTATTCTAGTGAATTTCTTATGTCTAAAAATAGCTGAGCATTAGCTTTATTGACGTTTTAACATTATAAATTATTTTTTAGATAATCTCGCCTAGAAAAGAATGATAATATTTTTGTGGCTATACATTCACGACAATGTCCTCGGCACACTGCCGTAGTATATGTGAGACCATCATATACATATTGGCTTTTGTAACGTGCTTTTATCCCATATTTTCAATAACGGTTAACACAGTACACATTTTTCTTTTGTGTAAGCAAACGAGAACTTCAGTTTTCAACAATACACTTTATCTGGATTTTTTTGTGAACATTTGATAAATAGTTTCACTTATCTTGATTTAATAGAGAATGCATTTGATTATGGTTAATAAGGCGTTAATTATACAGTAATATATTTATTAGATGAAATACATATCAAGAACCAAATACATCAGAAGTAGTCACTCATATATTAAGTTAGATGTCATGTTAAATTGCTTTTCGAATTCTTACAATTTGTATTCCACAACGTCTATTTACGACTGATAATAGGATATTATATATAATAATAATAATAATAATAATAATAATAATAATAACAGGCATAATAACAATAACAATATTAATACTAATGAGGACTTTGTATAGTGCCTAATCTTTAGAAACTCTAAGCGTTCTAAACATCTATAATGATAGGACAACACTACAAAAAAAACATGAAATTGGAAAACATACAAAACATGCCGATAACATATAATATACAAAATATTATTAGGTGTCCAATTTTGCTCCTGCATTCGACAAAGGTGAGTTGTAAGAGCACCCTTAAAAGGGACCACTGAGCTTTTGTGTCTAATTTTAATGGGCAATTCGTTCCACATCGCCGGGCCTTGATAGGCAAAAGAACGTTATACATATCACATCGTTTTCATACTGGGAACAATGAGTATACAATTTTCAGAAGAGGAGAGTAAGTATCTGGCTGGTGTATACACATGGGTGAGGCCGGATAGGTATGCTGGACTGGAGTCTGTCAATGAAACATAACACAGAGAACGAATGCTGTGTTTCATTCTGTATTGAATTGATAGCTAGTTTAGGGTACAGAGCAGTGGTGAGGTGTGCTCTGATCGAGGTACACTAAAGCTGTTCCGATCAGCTGAGTTTGGAACTTTTTGAAGTTGTTTGAGTAAATATTGTGATGAACTAGACATAATTCAGCTACAATAGTCCAGTCTTGAAGATACTAATGAACGCAAGTGTTTTAGTGGCATCAACTGAAAGATATTTGCGAATGGAACTGATGCGTATTAGTTCAAGATATGCAGCCTTGTATATGTTCTTGACATGTTGGTGCAATGTGAGTGTACTGTCAAGAGTAACATCTAGGTTTTGTATTGATTGTGTGACGTTAATGCTGTTATTGATGCTATTTAAGGAGATAAAGAGGCGAATGCCAACGTCTTTGTGTTTCTATCAGAATGACCTCAGTTGTATCATAATTCATCTGCAGCTTGTTACATGTCATCCATGATTTCACATTAGAAATGCACCTCTCTACCCCATGGATGGTAGCATCAACTTCAGTTGGGTGACTAGACTTGTATAAGTGGGTGCCATCAGCGTCCAATTGTGGAGACACTGGGTGGAGATCTATGACACATGAGATCGGTTGAGTGTATAGAATGACGGGAACAGGTCCAAGAACAGACCCCTGTGGAAACCACATTATATATCAACTGGTCTGGAATGCATGGAATACAATTTGCACCCTGTTGACTAAATAGGACTTGAACCACATTAAGGCTATAGGCTGAATGCCAAATACATGCTGGAGACCGTGAAGTAATATATCATTGTATTTTGTATCCAATGCTGCAGACAAATTAAGGCGGGTGAGAACTGGCACCTTTCCACTTTCCAAATCAGAGAATGTCATTAAATACAGAGCTCTTTCAGTACTGTGGCAAGGGCTATGTGGAGATTGTACATTGTTAAAAAGACTGTTTGGTTTTAATTCAAACGAGAAACAAGTTGGGTTAGAATAAATATTTATACGAATGTTTATTATGAACTGTAGATTAGAAATTGGGCGTAGTTCTTTCAATCGTTATGGTCTAGAGTTGGTTTCTTCAGCAAAGGCTTTACTATAGCAGTTTTGAACAATGATGAGAATTCCCCGGATGAGAGAGAGATATTAATAACATCGGTTAGTGAAGGCAATATGGGGTCTAAGCACTCAAGTAGCAGTGATATTGGACTTGGATCAGTTTCACATGACTTTGGTGCTCTCTTCATCACGATTGTCCGTACTAAATAAGTAAGGACGGGTTCGAATGATGATAATAGTAATCGCTAAAATTCTGTATCATAAATGTTAGGTGACGAGTCAATTGAATTTGTGTTGTCAAACGAATCTCTAATAGTTTGTACTTTGTCATGGAAGAAATTTACAAATAGGTCCGGAAGGTCTACTGAAAAGAAGGTAATTATAAGTTGTGCACATTTGCTGCTTGATATTGGTTTGCTAGTTATCTCGACGAGCTCTTTGCAACTGGAGTTATCCATGATCTAATTACTGTAGTAGAATAATTTTGCTAAATGGACTATGTTTCTGACGTTCTTCTTATATTTATTTATGAATAGTGAGTTTAGTGGAAAGCCAAAGCCTCTTTACCTTTTGGAGATGTATTTTAGCAGTGCGAAGCTGATTCGTTACACTGCTATACCATGAAGAACACTTTTCTATTGATACTCTGCATTTGATACTCTGCATTTGGTGGTTAGGCCATGTTTTTCAAGCAATGAACGCAAGCAGTTATCGAGTTGTTCTGCTAAATGATGTAAGTTGTTAGGTTCTTGTATGTCATGCATTAATTTGGTTTCCTTGTATCATACGGAGGTTTCTCTTAGTAGCAAATAAAGGTGGAGGGTTTGGGATCGATACGTCGAGATGGCATATAATTCAGAGGTGATCGGATGCAAAAGCGCGGGATACAAGGGTGAATTGAAGAATATTATCATCATGTATATAAAGAAACCAGTCTACAAAGTGACCAAGTTTATGGTTGATTTGGTTAACTGACTGTTCAAGGTTGCAAACTTTAATAGAATCTAATAGTTTTGACGTGTATAAGTTTGCAGGACATTCAGAGTGAAAGTTGATATCTTCATGAATAAATAGGTTGCCACTTATCGAATTTCCATACTCCAGACGATTCATAAACGTCTCCAAAAAGAGAGATTCAGTTATCTTGTTTATTCTACTAAGAGACAGAAAAATGGACTGACATTTGTTCCAGTGTGGGTGTTGTCTGGACTAGTTCAAACGATGTGTGGCAGAAATTGAAGGTTGTGTTTTACTTAAGGCATTTTATCATGGAATTCTTTATGATGACAACTATTTTGCATCCGCAAGATTTGCTGGGGAACGACTTAATGGAATAAGCGGTGAGTGTTAAATCTGCGCACATGGTCTGATGTTTTTAGTCATGTTACTGTCAGGAAGACGACCTCGATATTTGGTGATACATTTAAATATTTTAGTGCGCTTTTCTGGTGTTATTACTGATTGTGCGTTGAAAAATGCAATGTGTAGTGGTATCCCTGGGACAGTTGACACAACGGTTGACGATTTACGATGAATTGCAACAGGTTATCAAAATTAACTGCCGAAAATTTGAATTGTTTTTCTGTTACGTTCGAAAGGGAAATAACTTGAATTCTTCTTCCTGTTCTACGCCGGTCAGCTTTGAAACAACGTTTATTTTTCGCTTCAGTTTACATTTGAGTAAGGATGAATGTTGTCCAAGTTCGTTTACACTTGAGCATAATGTAGCATGAAGATCTAAAGTGTGGTTATTTAATGCAATAAATGACGGTCCATCGAAGCGTAAGCGGGCTGACTGACCGTCAAATAATGGCGGTTTATTCAAACACAAAGGACGTTTTAACAGTGGAAAAAGATAAATGGGAAAAATTATAATTGTTCCTGTTTCCAAAACAAGGAGAATGAGAAATACATACGAACTAAACAGACAATGAATGACGAAACTCTATAATGCAGACAAAGATATATATATATATATATATATATATATATATATATATATATATATATATATATATATATATGCATTCTAGGCCAGCACATTACTTGCAAAATCAAAATTATATTTTTAAATAAAGCATCCTACTCTGCAACTAACGTCGGTTTCACTATGTCCATTCCATCATGGCTCTACTCCTCACTGTATAAGGCTAGTACAATATTCATATCCGCTATCGTTTAAAGATTGACTCCACAGACCCAAACTTACAAGTTAGAAAACAACACTATACATCCTCTCAATTAATTATTCATGTGTCATATATTAATAGTATTTATGGTCAACATAATAAGTCAGCAACGTTTTAACGTGGTCAGTTTTGTTTAGTTGTTCATATTACATTCCAAGTGTATATGTTCATTCGTATTAATTAACCATGTAAAGAACAAAATAAAAGAAAAAATATTCATTTTTATCAACCTGCAAACATTAAAATCAAATTGCTATGTTCTGTAATATTGCATTGGAACGTAAATATTAAACATAAATAAAAATTGAATGATATCCATTTCAATAATGCAACACTGAACAATGTAACCATAATTTCATCCGACATTTTTTATCAACATGTGTGAGCTTGGTCATTAAAAGTAATATAACATAAATACCAAATTTCCCTTCCAGTTACCCTGCCACAGTTCATTTGTATAATTGCTGTATCGTTGGCGGAGGATGCAGTTGGTCGAGCGTTAGCGTTTTGGGCAATTTGTCTAGAACAGTTTCGCTTTAGAAACTGCCAAAAATGTTCTTTTCTATCTGTCATTATTGCCGGTCACGTCCTTTATTAGTGTGCTGCCATCTTTAGCGAGCAAGTGGAAATTACCAGACTTTGAAATGCAGATGATGATTTGATGACATTGTAGAACTCTTTAGAGTTGTTAGTGCCAGCATAACATGGCACTACATCAGCTTTAATTTCTCACCACTGGTGATACATGTTGCGGATTTCTCATTTTTTGGTGGAAAGCTTGTCAATTAGGCTCTTCTGGAAATTGAGTTGCGTTGAATACTGTTGAAGTTTAAGAATGCTGCAGGATGTGATGTGCGTAAAGCTCAGCTTTACGGTCCGTCGGATATCACATTCTACGCATTTGCTGAGTAGAACCAGGTCGTTGGTGTTTATCTTGCCAACACCATGCTTGCCATAGACATCTTTCCACCGGCCATTCTCGCAGCCAACACGGGCGTTGAATTCCCCACGAAATATGATCTTGTCGCCAGCTGGAACTACGCACAATACAGAGCTGAGGTCTACATATAACAACTTGACAGCTTAGGGGTGATGTCGCTAATGATTTTTATGTAGCGAGTGTGGCTGATAGGTAATCACTATTTAATTAGCCTCTCATTGATACCATCAGGCATGTACAGAAGTTGCATTATTCAATAGCCTTGGCAGACTCCTTGGATCCTGTTTTTTTGGGTTGTTCATTTTGCAGAATAATGCGGTGCCGTTTGCTAGCTCAGTCAGATAACCATAATTTGCGAACCTTGTCTCACTCAAGGCTGAAATGTGATATATTGTATTGTTAAAGCACCTTAAACACTAGGGCTGTGGGTCCTAATACATTATCTTAATCCATGAGCCTACGAGTGTTACATACTCCAATAACATGATTATTTCTTTGATAATTTTGACCGCAAAAAATCCACGGAAAGCTGTCCCGATTTTGAAATGCATGCTAACTTGTATTGGCCCATCCCAATGAAGGGTGAGCAGTGATGTAATTAAATAACGGATCGTTCTCGCACCTGGTGTTGCAATCAAGGCTTTGTTGCATTTACATGTATATGCAATAATACCAAACTTGTCAATACATGGTACATCATGATTACGAATGGCAATTTCTACCTCAGATTAACAAATTTATTTGATAGTTTGTCCGAGAGTTTGTCACCAGTACTCCGACGCAATAAATCCTCGAGAAGTGGAATACAATTGGTATCGATATTATCATCTGATGACAGTTGGCCCAACACCAGTAAATTCGTACCCACGTTACTACGGCCCGATTCATTTTTGTATGTTACATTCAGATTATATTGTTTATAATAATGATCACAATATAAACATAAACACAAACACCTTGGTAAGCATCTCATTAAGGGATGAAATAGTGGGATTAAAACCAGTCAATGCGGTTCGACACAGTCAGTCATCGTTACAATTGAACATCACAATATAAATTAACCTTATATCACTGGCTTAAGGTTGGTTTTACCGATAACACTTTGCGAAACAAAAGATCGATATACAACATGAATTGTGGGATCGCTCTGTAACTTCTATGGCAAGGCTAACGTAGCATGTTTCTGTGATAAGAACAAGACGTCCGAAATTTAAAATACCAAATAATGGTTTAATACTTACGTTAATAATGTCATAAACAGTTTTGTGTATAACTAATAAAGCACAGAAATGTTACTCATGTATATATTTTTCGTACTATATTTGAGCAATATATCACTGTCGTTAGTTTATAAGATACTGATTTTCTGCAATGGTGAACAATTTAATAAATTTAAGTGAGTATACTTGATTTAACATATGGATATTCTTCATTGTCATTATTTGAAAGGGGTTAATGTAAATGTCAAAGTCGTAAAATAAATAATATGCATCTAACTAACGTAATCAATTTATATTGTTTTTTACTTTCTCGGAAGTATGGTAGCGACTATCAAGCGAAAGGTATTCATTATAACACAACTTTCGTATTAGAACTTTGTCTCCGTTGCATTTGTATATGCACGTTCCTTAAACTGATTACATCCTACGCCTTAAGCGGACTTACGTAAAACGAAAGTTAGGCTTTTCATGGTAACAATAAGTATTATGACTGAGTCTTTTCTTTCCAATATGCATCCTCTCATGCATGTATCTTTAATATATGTTTCTCTTATTTTGTCTTTATCTCCACTAACCTAATATGTTTATTTCCGTTTCTACGTGTCCACAGCTAACATAATTGGCGTACACGACGCTTACTCTTTTCTTGACCTCTGTACATATGGTTTTCTAAGATGCTATATGCGCTCTTGATAAATAAGACCATTCAATCAGCAATTTCGTGAACAATGTTAGATGTGGTTACCTTATATGATAAACCAGTCATCACTGTTAATTCCCACAAGCTCAAATATGTAGACAGATTCACTTATACCTTGATAGCACCATCTCACAAGTAGTCCACATACACGATGAGGTAAACACCAGAATTGTCAATGTCAGCGTAGCATTACGCAGACTCCGGTCACATGTCTGGCAGATGGGTCATCAACCAACCAAATTCAACATCTTCGCAGCGGTTGTTCTCCTCACCCTCCTTCCTTGATTGTTAGACCTAACAGCAGAGGGGGCGAACAGACCGAAACTATTTCAGACAAACCGAATTTATTTCAAACCGAAATCATTTCAGGTAGACAAAAAAAAAGAGAAATTATTTCGGTTTCAAACGCTACAATTACATAGTCTCCAGACAGACCCGTCGCCGATTGCGCTGCGGAGACAAATTCTTTTGGTTAAAGTCTTTTACAGTTTCACAAACATATTAATTTGTAAATCTCTCTTCGTAAATCAATCAAATTATTGGACTGGTCAGTGAGTTTAAAATTAATTCTCGTAAATGAATTATTATGACATTGCATATACACAAGATTAGTTGGATCTTCAATTATTAGAAATCCGGGTGGAGCCATTGGTGCAAATGAGTATAAAATATAATCTGCTGAGCTTCATTTGATCTTCCTAGATTTATTTGGTAACTTCCGTCGATTGCATCACATACTAAATTTACTGCAAATATCGATGATATATTCACATTCTGAGGAGCATTATGACGCCCAACTCCGTTTGGGTCATTATAATGTTTGAGAATGGTTGTTTGTGGTTGTCTCCATGCATCGAGTATTTGTGGAAAGTACTCACCGAGGAGATCAATGACTGATTTTCTTAAAATTGATCTGCATTATACCCTTGAAGTTTAAATGCTGGAATAATATCTACGCGTATATTATATATTTTTGCAAATTCTGTTCTTGATTTAAGATTTATAGCATTTAAGACCGTTTGAATAATCCATAAATTAAATACTTCCATGTCAGCGATAATTGTATTGCATATTTCTGTGTATTTGATGATCTCATCTCGCGTGGATTATTTGAAAAGTTTTCTCTCAGTATCTTTCTGTGTATTTCAAATTCATTATTTATTTTTGTGAGATGTTCAGTAATTTTACTTTGAATGGGCTGAAACTATCCATCACCTGCTTCTTCTATCCGTCCATTAATGAAATCTAGAACTCCAAAATTTCTATCGTAAGATATCATTGCATCATGATATGATTGTTTATCAGAAGTATAATCAGATTTTTTAGGTGGTATTTCAGGCCATCCTAGTATTGTTCTTAAAGAACTCTTCTCTCAATCGCGGATGATAGTGTTGGCTTATGAACTATAATAGCGACTTTTGATTCTTTTCCCGTAATTGATTTTATTCTGCGTTGTAATTCATTTTTTGTATGTTCGAGTTTATTTTTACTCTCAAACACCAGGGAATTATTCGGCTGTTGACTACCAAATGATGTAGATCTGAAGTTAGGCCAACTATGGTATACTCGTAATTTTGCCAGTGCTATTTCCTTCACTGAAATCGCAGTAGGGAAATTCACACTGAATTCAGGATTGGTTAAGGTTATTGAGATCATGCTGGTTTTCACCGGGGTGGTATTTTCCGCTATTCGTTGAAGTAGTTATTGCGATGTTGCCATTATATTCGTGCTGTTTTTCTGATTTTGACATCCGGAATCATAAACACGTACCATCGCTGAAAACACACTATCATATAATAATGTGTCATCAAGGGAGGACGATATCATCGAGGATAATTGTGGAACTTAACTACGTAATCATGTAGTTTATGCTGGCTACATGATGATATTTTTTTTTGCTATTATTGAAATTATACCAGCGATTGTTGTAGCCGCTGATATACAAATTGGAACAGCTATCGGGGCATTGTCACTGAAGAGAGTATAATACTGGCTCCGGTGATTACACTTGATACCGAGTACACGGTAACGTCAACTGCGATAATTCTTCGTCGGTATTTTTTTTTTTTTTGGTACTCCTCAGTGAGTGTTTTGAGTTTAGTTTGAAACTCTCTGACTTGATCATAGCGATACTGCTGTGACGTTGCCAATGATGACATTTTATTTATTACAACAGATATCAAATTGCTAGCAATTCAATTAAGTTGTTTACTCAAATCGGCCACAAATTCCACATACCATATTATTGGAACCCTAGTCAAATTATTATCAGTGGCTGTTATTGTGAATCGCTCAGTTGTTCCCTTGTCGATGATCGTTGATATGTTATTGTTGACCCCGGTTGAACTCGCTGATGAAATATTAAACTGAGTCGGTGACAATAGTGTTAATCGATAAATACCCTTGACGTCCGCGGTGATATCTAGTTTGTTGCTTGTAGGGGTCCACGCAAATGATCCGTGTTGAATCGTATATACTGAGTTTATATGTTTATCATGAGGAATTTTGATTTTATCTAATCGGTTTATCATCGCACGAAAATCATCCTTGATGGCATCATGAGTATCTTTGATATTATTGATGGTGTAAAAGAATTGTTAACGAGTGGTTGGTGGATTAAATGAACAACACAAACACAATATGTGGAAGATGATGTAAATTTATGAAATAAATTATTAATGAAAAATAATGATGTATCCACACAATAACTCATGCGTTCAACCCACAATCATACTTCACAACCATTCACAATTCAAAAAGAAATAAAATATTAATACAAAATAAACACAGATCCAAGGAACCTCCTGCACTGCACAAATGGTTCAAATACAATTGAACCTTTACAAAAATTATATTATCGCACGTATAAATTGCGATAACAAATACAAACAACAAATTACATTATCGCACGTATGGATTGCGACAGCAAGTACTAACATCTACATGTATTAAATCAAGTTACTAACTGTTATTGAGATTCATGTAATCCCTTGGAATACAACAGATTCAAAGTAACCACGTGTAAATATAACAATGAACCCGACAAGGTGAAAACGCAATAAACGCTATTGATAAGGCGTGTCATGCTCATGATGTCGCTTATAAAAGCAATAATCTGCAACACAGACATATCGCAGATGTGAAATTAATTCACGCGTTGAATTATATCACTGATACATCCTTCAAAGAAAAATTGGCTTCATGGTTAGTAAAATCAGCGATGAAAAGTAAATTGATGTTGGGTAATTAATAACAACATGGAATCTATTTATTATTCTCCAAGAGGATACTGGAAGGGTAAAGCAGCAATCGGTGAACTCGCTAGCGCCGCGAAGGTGAAATGAACTACAGCTGCGGATTGGTTATCCAAACAGGCGATATGGCAAATTTATCTACCACCGCCTAAATGAACTAACTACTCGGATCGTAATGTGACCGTTCCTAATGAGGTTCATCAGGCTGATATATTATTTCTGACGCATGATGGTGTTTACAAATACGCGTTAACTGTAGTTGATGTTGCTAGTCAAAACAAACAAGCAGAACCGTTAAAAACATAATCATCAACTGAAGTTGCTTCTGCATTTGAAAGGATTTATCCCAGGGGTCTTATGCGCTGGCCAAATCTGTTACAAGTTGATCCTGGCAAGGAATTTTAAGGTGCGGTTCTATCAACTATGTAGCATCATAATGTCACCATCAGACGAGGGCATACTACACTATATCGCGATCAGACAATTGTTGAACGATTTAATTGCACACTTGCTGAGCGGTTATTTGGATATCAATACGAGAAGGAATTTATTCAGGATAAACGATCTCGTGAATGGATGAAGAGATTACCAGCTGTGATTACCGCGGTGAATAACGAGATTACTGGAACAATCAACATTTATCCTAACAACGCGATCAAAAAGAAGTATATACCCATATAACCGCTAAAAAAATTTTCAAAACATTCAATACTCGGTAATGTCACTATGAGATATTTATATGAACCAGGAGAGCTCGAAGGTGGTACAAAGAGAGCTACTGTTCCTATCTGGAGTGTCACCGCGCATAAAATATCTAGCATAACACGATCTACGGGTAGACCAGCAATCTATAGATTGGATTCAACTGCTCCTAAGCGAGGATTTACTCGTGAACAACTGCAAGTGATACCCGAGGACACTCAATTACCTCAGCGTGGTCTTAACTAGCACCTCTTGGTCTGTTACACTCAAGACAAGTCAGCATCACATTATCTCTAGTATGACCTACGCTGTTATATTTTCTGTCTACGGTAAATTGTCGATCTTTATCCGACCAACACCAACGCATTATACAATTGCAAATCGCGCAGTGATTATTCTGTTGTTGCTTCAACGTAATTATTAATTCAGTATCAATATCAAATACTCTATTATTTTTTTTATCCTGTTGTTTATAACCAGAAAGTTTTTTCTGATTATATCACCGCTGAAAATATCACTTATTGTAGTGTCGTTATCATCTAAAACAACTCTTCGAAGTTGATTTATTCCTCGTACTTTTGACACTGCGAGATAAACTAAATTTGACAACTCGATGTGATTATCCACCATCCAAACAATTGTATCTGACATAGTCTATCCCTGTGAAGGATGTATCGTCGCTGCGTAACCAAGCGTCCATTGGGATTTATCAGCACGCAATACATCTTTGACAACGCTGATATCAACCAGCCCAATATCATTTAACACTAAATTCTGCTTTTCACGCTGTCCAGGAATTTCAACTTCAATGTTCTGTTTTCCTGTATCCGAAGGCCTATAACACAACGGTACTGGAAGTGTTGCAAATTTTTCTTTATGCATTTCAAAAAAATTCATCTGAAATTTATCTCTGACTATTTTTCTACTTGCGATTATCAAATCGTTTGGTTTCCATGTTTCCCAGAAATCTTGTAATGGGGTTTCCGAAATTATTTCACACGCTATTTCACATTGAATTCTATCCGGTTGTAATCTAAGTAGCTTTTTGAACTCTCGTAATTGTTCATCAAGTTCTCTATGATCGGTGTTAATTTCTTAATAATAGTCTACACAATTCTTTAGCCAATTATGCGGGGATAAAACGACAAATGGTGGTGGCTGGCCATGGTCGCCGCCCATTATTACGTTTGTATTCGTTAGCAATAGCCACTCGAGAAATCTTTTTAATACATCTAATGACACCGTGAATATCTCATCCCAAATTATGACTTCAGAAATAAATTTCTCACCCATTCGTTCAGGAGTCCATTCGTCACCTTTCCATCGAAAGAGACTGTGATAGGTACATGCATTAATTCCCCGTTGTTTCATCTCTCTGGCAAATCTGTGTGTTGGTGTTAACACAATCATATTTAATTTCCCACCAAATAATTCAATCGCACGAGTCGGTTTTCCTGACCCGCCACATCCGTTTAAATAAACTGTTTTATACCTATATACAGATATCTGCGGTGCATTATATAGTTCTGATATCTGATTATTTTTCAAGTAATTGTTTTCAATCGTAACATCTGCTGATTTGGAATAATCACACGGTATTTCCCGCTTAATTCACTATGACCCCCAACCCTCGTCAGAATTTGTGAATTCGGCCACTTCTTCCCTGTGTGTCGCGTCTATATAAAATGAATCAGTAGTACTCTAACCGCAGTGTCAGGAAATCAATTTATCATCGAAAAAAAATTGATAGAAACATAATTCAGCATAGATGTTCTCAAATGTGTATACTGAAGATTTTCTCCGTCTGCTTAAGTAACAATTGTACCAAATTTTGTTCCATCGGACAAGAAAGCTTAGATATTATATGCACAATTATAAAATCGTATTCGACGTTATATATAATCAATCGTGAAGAATATCTTATATTGTCGTATTTTCCACCCTGAGTGAACTTGCCAATTATTCTTCTACCGAGATCTTTTGTAATTTATTCCTAACTTCAAATAGATGTTTGGACCATTTCACGATATTTTCTTCGTCAAGATCGGGAAACTGTTTTCGTTGTTCGCTGATTATACTGTCTAGACTATCGGGTTGTGGTAACTATACCTCAGTCTGCTCTCGATATGATATAATCGCTTCTATGACAATCAACGATTTTAACATGCTACAATCAATCATATACCGTAATAGCACTATTGGCATCCAGTGTTGTTCAGAGATATGTCTACCAATCCAAACATAACAACAGGGATGAAGTCATGTAGCCAATTCAAATGATACCACATGAGCGAATCCGGTTAAATCAAAATCGGGTAGTGGTCCATTAATTACAACACGTGTCATCTCATGTGCGGGATGTCCAAATCGCTTGATATACTTAGAACATTCTCCGTACCCAAGACAACTCCCTGGATAACACGCAACCATATCAACTGACATAACAGTTTTGAGGTCATATTTTGTATTCCATAATCCGCCGTGGTTGTATTCGATGCACCTTGATTTGATGTCTGTGAGAAATTCAACTTTTGTTGTTTTCCACGTGTTGTTCTTTCTCGCAAAATGAGCTGCAACCAACGCAATTGTAAAACAATTTGTTAGTAAGTGTTCGTCATATTTTGTTGATAAACCATTTGCTACTTTTTGCATTGCGTTATGGAGGGTTTCAGTACGGTATAATTCTCCATTGGGTCTTACAAATTGATCGAATCTGCCCTCGGAGTTTTCAAAACTGTAAAGTAACCACACTGACACAGGATCGTTTATTCTCAACCGGTAAAAAAAATCGAATAATTTCTCTTCTCCAGAGAATTCCGCGGATAGATATTTTACGGTTCTATCCCGTGGAGATACTGTTACTGCAGGTGTCCACGCGTGTTCGTTATGATCAATAATTTCGATTGGAGCTCCTCTTAACTTATATTTCGGTTCATATAATACTTCTCCTGTTATCGTCTTTATGGTTTTTGGGAATCCTAATGATGTTTCTAATTTGGCTATATCCTGGATCGTTGCTCCATTCTTCCTAACAGTTAATTCCCATTCATTTATTTTTTTGCGTCTTAGATCAGTTAGTTTGTTTCCACGCAACGCATTTGTGAATTGTTCTATTATTCGTTCTGCTACACAAATCATGAGTTTTAGTTTTTCAATGCTTGGTTTATCATTTAACGGATATATCCCATAAACAACTGCTGTTACAGAATAAGATCTCTCGTAGTACGGTTTGTCAATTCCAGTCAAAATTCCTGGTTTGGAATCTCGACTCACAGTGACAGTTCTTTTATCATTCAAGATGGGTTCAAATTTATCTCTGATAATCCAATCTCCCGTGTCTGAGCGGATAATGAATTTCACTCTAAAAAAATACCTTTTCCGCCCAAGGTGTGAAATTATCACAGCTGCTTTCTCGTCTTTCATGATAGCATGAACGTCACCATCGATTCGAAATATCGACCAACATTGAGATGCTCCATCACGCTTGAATTCATTAAAACAATCACGAATTTTACCTATCATGCTTCTATCAAGAATTTTACCCTTTGGTGTATCAGAGACTCTATCGAGATTGAATTTAGCATTTTTCCAGGGCGTAATTTTCGATAATCTTCCGAACTCCTTCATGCTATAACTAAAACAAGTATTTAAATTGAGATTTTATTATATTATGAATCATTGTAAATGGCTTATGATTGGATCAGTAACCCAGTGTAACAAATCATGCAAAAAGGAGTTCTGTGGATATCATATGCAAAGTTTTTGACGTGGAAGTCTTGGCCCGTTTCCTTGTATACGATGTGGGGTAGAGGTGCGAGGAAAATCACAGTTGTGTCTCAGTTGCGGTGGTTAGCGATACAGGGAGTTGAAGCGTTATTACGATAAGAAAGTTAAAAACTCCATCAAAGACACTGACAAAATCATAATAACTCCTCAAGACTACATCGGAAGATTTCCAAATGTAAGCATTAGACCAAACAATGAATTAGACAAATAGTATTATGTATATAAATGAACCTAGAATTCCGAACACATCCCGTGATCAGCAACTATGAGGCATCCAATGATGGTATTGTCAGACACTGCAGACTGAAGAAACCAGTTGTTGCTGAGAATAATCAAGGGTATTTGGTGTTTACCGCTGGAGGGAAAAATCATCTTAATCACGGAATAATATATGAATGTCACAATGGATTGATCAAGGATGGTTTTGGTATCGATCACATTAATTCCAATCCTAAGAACAATTCTTTATCAAATCTGCAGGCTATCTCACAGAGTGAAAATTTAAAACGAGGAAAGACTGGACAATACTCGAAAAAAGCGAGACTTGTAAGATCTTTTAATACAACGAAAAACGAGGAAATAGTATTTCAATCAATTGCTATGGCCGGTAGGTATTTCGATATTTGTCAACCTTCTGTTCAATGGGTTGCAGAGGGATCGATCTGCGATTTCAAAAAAGACCGGACAAAAATTCAATTCGTTTATATTTAAGGCGCCCATCTCTGTTTTTATTTTGGAAAAATATATTTTTATATGAGAAATATGTAATTATCATATAATATGAATTCTGAAAATATCAATGAGGTTGAAACCGAAATTTTAATTTTAAAATCTCAGGGGATTTACATATTATAGTTTAAACAGCGATCCAATTATGTCTGACTTCCAGAACGTTGAGTACGGCGCTATGAATAACAAATATGTACTACCCAAAAAATATGCCCTTATTAAACGAATTCAGAATTCAATTCGCAAATCCCTTCTATTCTGTGACGACGTCAGTAAGTTTGTTCCGTTATTTACTATCGTGGAAAGAATAAGAAAGGAATAAGGATAGGAAAAAGAAATAAAAAAGCAATTAATTCAAAAATCAGAAATATAAGGTTGTTTATTGAATAAAACGAAAATCCTCCTTCGGATAGGTCGGTTCTAGTCAATACTGGCGTGTAGTAATTTTCTTTTAGATTCAAATTGTAAAATTGTTTACAATTTAAATAATGGTTAATGAATCATTAACGACTATATTAGATGCAATTAAGAGATTTATACCAATCCGCGACTCTGTCAGAAATAAACTACAAGCTAGACAGAGTTTACTAACGGCTTTTGTTGCGGGATCTGAAGAGTTGTTTAAACCAATAACCACAGCAACGAAGGTGGCAATATCAGCTACTGAGCGTTTTATATGGAGGATGTTCCCTCGGATGAACCAAGGAACGAAAAGCATCTTATTGGTGAACTTGAAAAAATAGCAAAAAAGATCCAAACAAACAAAAAAAATCTTTAAGAACACTTTCTGGTGATATAATAACTTCTGCAATGCAACAAGAACAAGAAGAACGACAACTTCAGGAAGAAAGTTTACGATTATGCGATATTGATATTAGCCCCCTCCCCCTCCCCGCCTGAACGACGTAAACAAGAAGTTAGCGAGCCACCTGAACCACTTGAAGAAGATCAAGGCGCTGTAGCAAGAGAAGAATATCCACCTGAAAAGATATTTACGAATGATGCGTTAACTGAAATTAGAAATACACTTGGCGATAATGAATTAGCTGAATTTAACAAAACTAAATTTAAAACAAGAAAAAATAATATGCATGATGAATTTAACCGGTTTATAAAAGACAGAGACACTGGGGAAATAAAAGTATATTTTGCAAAATACGGTGGAACTAGAATCACACAAAAGAGGCATCCTGGTTTTCCTGCATTTCGAGCCTTGGTAATAGGTGTCACACAATCACCATCAATATATACAGCAGACCCAATCCCAGGTGAAATTCAAATAATGGCAGAAGCTGATTCTGAAAAAGGTGCAACTGGTACAAGTGAAGGAAAAGTCGGGAAGGGATTTTCTAAATCCCGAAGAGATTCCAGTGGGATATCAGGTAGTGGTCTAATTAAATGTCCTGGTAATATTCTTAGCGATATATCACGATTAGAAGTTCTCATTGGAGGGAAACGAGCCGGAAATAACTCACCGGAAATAATTAATGAAGCAGCTGATATCTGCAGGCGGTTATTTCAAGGCGGTGTTATGGATATTGGTCTATATCGAGGTTTCATTGATGAGTTAGTTGAAAATCCTACGGATTATCACAGTGACTAATCTGATGACGAAGTCATCGCATTAGATAAATTTCATTTAAATAACATGATCTTACACTACAACCATGAAAAAACCTGTCAGCTATGTAGTAAACTCACGATTTTCAGTTTATAGAGTGTACTATGGTGATGGCCTCGCCAATACCATTGCAGGGTTATTTGCAAGAATGGCTCAAAAAGTAGCGCCGCCAGTAAAACAATTATCGATGAAAGCCATTGATCTTATTCGTGATAAGGGTATTAGCGCTGTTGAGGATGCTGCCGGAAAAGCACTTTCTGCCGCGAAGGATAAACTAGCGTCGTTGATTCGAGCACGAAGGAAACCAATGATGAAATCACTATTGCCGTTACGATCTACAGCGGAAATGTTCGCGAGTGTTAGTAGAATAATAAATAACGCAGTGGATCAGAAACTAGCGTCGCTGGTGACCAACGACTAAAGCAACATCGCAAATATGATAGCGGGAAGAGGCTTAAAAAACCACGACGAGGTCGTAAACGATGAAAATCTTACGGATATTAAGATTTAGATCAATACATATATAACAAAATGTTCAAACGGTCAACTGATCCAGCGTTTGATATGGACGCCCCAGTGCGCAAGGATGATTCTGTACGTGATTATCAATAATACGCCTATCACGCAATACAACCAAATAGTCGAACAAGAATTGATCTTCAAGTTCATGATACCAGTAAATACTTTCTACTTTCTACCGTGTGAAGCGTTTATCGAGGCAGAAGGAGAAATTGTACAAAGAAATGATACAGAATATCCACTTGCTTCCCATGTCGGATTCGTCGATAATGGGATCATGGCGTTATTCGAGAGTGCAAAATACCTCATCGATGGAAACGAGATTGACTCGATAGATCGCGATGTTGATGTGGCTACAACAATAATCGGTTAGCGAGATATTCTGATGATTATACAAGATCAGCAGGCCCTTCTATGATGTTTCCAAAGGATATTAGGAATACAGCTGGAAACCTTCAATTTGTTTTCAGACAACCAAAGCATCGTGCTGATAATTCTGGTCCTGTTGAAACTGTCTAGGATATGATTATAAGAGAGGATCCCGACTACACCTAGGAGCTGCAACACGTATGTCAATGTTGAGCGGGGTGCGTAGATCATTTTCATGCGCGATTCCACTGCATCATATATTTGGATTCTGCAGAAATGTTCGAAAAGTTTTTTATGGAGCAAAGCATGCTGTATCACTCGTGCGAAAGGGTGACGACAATTATGCAATTTGGAGAATTCCAGCAAATCTAGTTCCAGTGCATATAGATGATGATCCCGGTAAAGTTAATTTAACAAAACTATCACTGTGGATGCCAGTGTTGACTCCATCAATTACCGCAGAAGAACGATTACTATCATTTATTGACCAACGAGGAAAATCATTACTAAGTTGGCTAACAACAACAACAGATACTGTCTAATGAACTATTAATGGGTTATTTGCGTGGAACCTAGCATCAAAACAAGGTGTTTCAGCTCCACGTCATATATTTATTGCGTTACAGGATACCTCACGAACTGGTAAACAAAAACGCAGCCATTTGATAATTGATCAACTTGGTATTACTGACGTTTCACTAAGAAAAAAAAGGCCAGCAAGAACCATCCGAGGATATACAACTTAATTACGGTGAAAACCATATTGCCCGCGTGTATCATCGGTTGTTGTCATATATGGCGCGTGACCAAAATGTTGATACTGATTTGCAAATATCACAGTTGGATTTTAAAAAAATGTATCCGATCTATTACTTTTCGTTGGAACATCTTGATTTAACAAGACAATCTGTCGTTGATATACACTTTAGAGCTACTGTAGCCCGTACTATTATTGGTGCTGGTACTATACAATACAATACAGAGCGATTGCTGTTATTCTCAGTGATAAATCAATGATACTCGAAGGTGTTGGTTGAAGAATGAGAGTTATAGAAGCGCCAGTGGAAAATCTGTAACAATTAGATCAATCTGTTATTGTATAATGTCATACAAGGTTGTTAGAGTTATATTGACTCCTGGTCAACTCAAGAAATTGTAATCGGAATCAGCTAAAAAATGCGGAACCACTATAACGCTGAAACATTGTCAGATGTCTGGTGGAGCGAATACATTATCGTTAACGGAACGTCAAGAAAAATCACTTCAATGATGCTCGCAAGGATAAAAAAAGGTGTTCAGGTTACACTCTCTGCAGCCGCGATCAAAATTATGATTAAAACCGACGGTATATTCCCGTTGTTAGCTGCGATTATAGTGTTGATTGCGATGGCACCCACAGCGGTGGCTAAAGCGGCAGCGTTAGGGGCCGTTGGTACCGAGCCATGACTGGCACTAAAGAAAGCAACTGGGAAGGAATATAAAAAAGGGAAAGGGTCTAAGACTACAAGGAACCCCGTATTCATGGTACAGCGGGAAAGGTCTGAGAATCCCAGGAACAGTTTACTAGTTCCAATGTCCAATTTTGATTTACTTGATGCTGTTAAAAAACTATCGATTAAAAACTTTAGAGGTGATTTTATGAAAGGTCAGTTGCCGACACAACCAAACAGCGTTGAAACCGGTATCATTAATCTAGATAACGGCACAGGACCTTGTACATCACAATAGATCCGCGCATGATTGCTTATTTCGATTCATATGGGTTAGCGCCGCCGAAGTAATTTATGCGTTATATAAACCGCTTAAACACTCCTCGCTGGTATTCCACGCTACCAACACAACAACTAAATGATCCACCAATATGCGGCAGCGAAGTATTAAATGTTCTTGACGCTATTTCAACATCTGGAAAACCACCACATGTTGTAAATGAATACATTAGTAATCACTTTTAGAGAGAGATTATATAAAATAACATGATTGAAATTTGGGGGAGATCTTTATCAACGCTGAAGAAACCCGATGGCACTGCAACCGGTGATATAAAAAATAATAATCGAAGATGAAATAGCTGAGACATTGAACTTAGCAAGTGTTGATCCCAATGAAATAGTTGTATTCCAAGATCGTCAGGGTAAATTGAAAAGTAGTAATATTTCCCTGGATGATATTTTAGTTAAACAAAGCGGCGTAACCTAGAACCCGTTGCGTTATTTTCCGATCAGGGTAAACTCAAATCGGGTGTATTATTTCAACTATCTTACAACGAATTAACAATATTGATAAGTCGTTATTAAATTTCCTTGGAAATATACCGGTGACCACACCGAATCTCACAGAGATAAAAAATTCTATATTTGAACTAGCAACACTTAAAAGCAAATATACAGATCACGTTGAAAAGTTTACATCATTTCGTAAAAATATAATCGAGAAATTTTTTACAACCACGCTGGATAAACTCGACACAAAATTTCAAGATATTAAAAAATCCATCGAAGAAATGAAAAACAATATCGAGGCAATCAAGGATGATGCAACGAGGATGATAGAAATCGTTGAAAAAACAAAAATCCCTCATGCGAAAACCAACAACATAGTATACACGATTCAATACGGATCATTTGCGTGGACACCTACAAACAACAAATTAGATATCACTGCAACCGTCAAAGGTATTTATCGATTAAGACTAGTGACGCCGACTCAATTTAATATGTCATCGTCGAGTTCATCTGGAGTAAACAATATCAACGATCATCGACAAGGACACAACCAAACAATTCACGATAGCATCCACTGATAAAAATGTGGTTAGGGTTTCAGTAACATGGTATGTGGAATTCGTAGCGGATTTGAGTAAACAACTAAATTGAAATCGTAAACTGATTTCCGATTCCGCATTTTGGGCATGAAATTCGTCCGATTCCGGATACGATTCAATTAATCTGAAATGCTAAATCCGTATCTTTTTTCTAAAAAAAAAATCATCTTCCGTTTCCGGGTTTCTGGTATCTGGTTTTGCCGTGTCTAGCATGTTACTTAGTACTTTACCATATCCGGCTTCATTTCCTGTTTTCACCCGCCAGTTGAAATAGATTGTCTCACAGCGTGGTTGTGTTGATCAAATTGGACTTTTCTGACTTCTTATTTAACTTTATTAACGCACTATCGAATAACACGCAGTGTTAGACACGGTGCTATAGAAATTCAACTTTATTTTTTGTATTATCCGAATCGGTCGTTCCTGCCTTGTCCGATTCCGATTAATTGGAAGTTCATACTATCCGGTGGAATCCGATTTCCGGATCAAAAGTCGGTTATGCTCTAATTTTTATCTCAATATATGCATCCTCTCTCTCTCTCTCTCTCTCTCTCTCTCTCTCTCTCTCTCTCTCTCTCTCTCTCTCCCTCTTTCTCTCTCTCTCTCTCTTCTCTACATTTCTTGTCCCTCTTTGTGAGTTCGCTTCTGCTTTTGCTTTTAACCTCTTCAAATTTGTATTTTTTTTTCTCGCTTTATCTCCTCTTTCTGTGTTTGTAATTCTCTATCACCAATCTGTTTTTTCCTACTAAAACCTTTGGGGAACTTGCAAATCAAACCCATGCAAAATATAGTACACATATGTCTTTTACACCGAATACTTAACAAAACTTCCTCGGTTAAAATTGCTTACTCCTCCTAATGTTTTTAATTTCTGGCAAACTCTGGTCATCTTCAAACATTCAAACACTCAATTATTAGCACTTAAAGCAATGTTGATTATAGGCTATTTTAAAAATTGCTAATTTAGGATAAATTTATCAAATTTGTGAAATTAAACCTTGACTGGGGACAATGAAAATTCCTACACTAAGTTTATTTATCTTTTGAAGCTAAATGTTATACCTCTCAAATATTTAATGAGATTTAAATCTCGTAAGAAATAAAATTTTGGTGCAACTCTACATCATACACTATAGAACTGTAGCTAGTAAAACCTTAAACGGTACATAAATGAGGTAATAACTTATTTTTCTTCAGTACATATGTAAAAGGTAAACGAATAGCTAATTAGATTACAAATTAACTTTAATGTTCTACCATAGGTCGAAACGTATAAAATATTAGATGTTATGTTATAGCCCCAAATGTTGACGTGTACATTGTGAATGAATTCCAATAGACTTGATTGTAGTGATGTACATGAAGTTTACAATTCAGAATATAACTGAGCAAGTTCACAATTATGTCAAAGTGATGTTTTAAAACAAAACGTAATAAGCTCCGTGTATTTCGGAAAAATAAGTTCAATAAATAATTAATATCACATAATATTTAAAGACCACTTAAATTTGTTTTATTATTGTTATCATTATTAAAATTATAATAATTATATATATATATATATATATATATATATATATATATATATATATATATATATATATATATATATATATATACATAGATGTTCGTGTAGTATTATATACAATTATGCAGTTATTAATCTCGACGCAGTTTACAGCTGGAAACAACCAAAGGAAGCATGTGAAAACAAGGGAGGCGGTTTACACGAAGTTACAATAATATAATTTAGTTTTATGATTGATTCCACAGACCAAACATTACAATAGTAGAAAACACCAACATACATCCACTTTAATAATTATACCACCAATATCATATAACCATACGTATGGACAACATAAAAGGTATAACTCCGCCAGTTTTGTTTAATTGTACATATCCTAATTGTATTAGTTCATTTCTAGTACTGAACCATGATAATAGCAAAATGAAAAAACAAATCTTCATTTTCATCAACGTGCAAGCATTAAATTCAAATTTCTATATGGGGTAATATTGTTTTAAACTACATCACGAAAGATAAAAATAAAATTGTAAATATTACATTTTAATCATCTAGCACTGATCATTTTAACTTCACTTTGCTCCAAAGCGCATTATAACTGAAACAAAGTAAATTCAAATTGATATGGGGATGGGGGCTAATAATGTTTTAAAACTAAAACACGAAACATTAAAATTTTATGTATTGATTCAGTTTAACTACTAAAACACATCAGTCCCAAAGATCTTACTTATTATTCACTGACATCATTGTGTTGATTCTACAATGTCAGATAACATAGTTTAAATATTTTATTGCTAATTCACAAGATTATGAGTCACATGTGTCAATGTTTTGATCCAGTAAGACAATTATAGTTCGATTAGTACCTCAATAATAAAAAAACCAACGATTAATTAAATTGAACTATTAGAGCTTTTTTCTGTATAAAGACTGCCTTTGAGTTAAATTATACCACGTTGTTTATTATAAATTTCATGTACACATAAAGCCCGGCCAAGTCATACGAAAGACTTTAAAAATCTTACCAATAGATGTCTCGCTTGGTGTTTCGCATTACGATGTTCGCGTTAAGACTGGTGGACCTGTTTGCAGGATAATGTGACTGGGTCGGATGATGCCCCAGTACTAAGACATGCCAATAAACTGCAGACATCTTAGCGATATGAGTAAAATTGTTAAAGCTATATTTTGTATAATGCATGAATCGTACAATGACATTATGAAAATGTCCACTTGCTGTTATCCTGTTATCTACTCTACATATATTCATCGCTGCATGATAACCATCACATATAGAACACATCAGATATTCATCCTTTTCTACAGAATCATGTGTAAGACAATGGTAGAGTACGCATCCCCTTTCCTAACGCTGCTATGTATTTACATTCAAAAATACTTACCGGCGCATCATTTTCCACACGCCTATTTTAACACCTAGTTTCAGCCCAATGCACTTCTGTTTGCATGAAAATACCATCTGCGTTTGTGTTCCTGGAATGTTTAGATCGGTATTCGATCCAGCAAGAAACATTGTTAACACAGGCGACCTGTTATGAGCTTGCCAAATATAATAAATGAAATTACCTGTGATAATCACGGCATGTATAAAGACCAAATTTTAACTAACGTGCAAAAGTGCAATTCATATTAGACGAATCCCCTGGGATGTGGATGGTGGCGGGAAATACATTATCTAGCCATTTATTGAAACATTTAAACTTGTAGCATCCACTGAATCCGGATATATCGATAAATCTGAAGATTCATGCACATTCAAAACGTTTTAGTGCAAGTAATGATATGCTTCTTACTCTTCATGCAATATTTGTATAGTTTATATTACATCGTCTGAATTTCCTTTGTAAAAACCAGTTATATGTACGAATCGCTTAAGTTGATATGGAAACCATTATGTTTCTAATAGAAAGGATAATATGATTCTGATATTTTAAATTTCATAACTGGAATTGATATTCGCTCAATAGCATTATCCCCACGGTTTGGAGTCGAATGTAATGATATGAAAAATCCATGTATTATATAACTTGTATCTTGGTTTCAATGTACAATATTTCATATGTGAATCCAAAGCGTTGGGGAAAAGTATTCATTACATAGTCTGTTGTACATTTGAAAGCTTACTATTTTATCAAGAAAGTAAAAAAGAGATGAAGCTAGTCGATTAAGCATCTAATGTATTAATGAAACTATTCACCCATATACCGGTTCTTCGAATCTTTAAATTATTAGTAGATAACTTTTAATATATCTTGCCAATATGCAGTTGATGCAGTTGATGAGACCCTTTTTCAAGTATTTGAAATGGTGGAATGGTCCGAAGCAGAGAAAACCTGCCAGAAGAACAATGGTAAACTATTCAAGCCCAATCAAACGTCATTCGATGTGTCTATATTCAGAGAAGGGAATTTCAACGATGATGTATGGGTTGCTGCAACATACATCAACGTCATAAATTTTGACTCAGGTAGGTAGGTTTATATTTAGCAAGCCGTTAAAGATATCAATTGTTGTCAATACAATTCTTTATTTCATAAATTATGTTACCCAACACGAACATCCACAACTTGTAACACAGAAACTATAACAATACTAATTGAAAAGATTGTAACACCTTCAGATAGTAGTGCTATGAAATTTGCTATGCATACATACAACTAGTTAATAATGTTGGCCTCATTCTTAGATACATATTCATTATTCAACCAATTGTTTTTTTTACTTTGAATCCGAAAATGAGTATATGTATCTGTCAAAATGTGTTGACGGTAAAGCAGCTTGAAATATCTATATTATGAACATGAGGTTTTGTTTACAAACACGATTTTGTCCTATATCTCAGACTGGGTAGATCGTGTGTTACTACATTGTTTTGAGAACTGATATACATATTAATTACAGCTTTAATAAGTTATGTCGGACAGATGATGCACAATATTATATTTAATATCTATGAAAATTCGATAGGTGCCAAATTATTATTCTTACAGATTTCAACTCCCTTTTTGACTGTCCTAGAAACGCAACCGCATCAAAACTCCTAAGTTACATTTTTTTTCAACCTTAAACAGTTAGTTAACTAACCAACCCATAAACTTGGTCACATTTTGGACTTGTTTCTTCACAGATATGATGATAATATTCTGTAATCCACCATTGTTTCCCACGAACTTGCATCAGATCATCTCTGCATTGTATGCCATCTCGACGTATCAGTCCCTAACACACCACCTTTATTTGCTACTAAGAGAAACTTTCGTAGGATAAATAGAACCAACTTAATGCATGACATCCAAGAAAACCTAACAACTTACATGCTACTGCAAAAATGTCGATAACTGTCTGCGTTCTTTGCTTGAAAAAGATGCCTCAGACACCAAATGCAGATTATCAACAAAACCTTTTTCTCTATGGTATAGACGTGTTCGGAACAGTTTCGCACTGCATAAGGACATCGCCGTAAAGCAGAGAGGCTTTCGCTTTCCACCAGAATCACTATTCGAAAACAAATATATGAAGCGGCTAAAAGGAACCTCACAAACATAGCCCATTTGGCCAAATTATCCCACTACAGTACTAAGACCACGGAGAGTTTCAGGTGCAAAGAGCCCTTCGTGATAACTAACAAACACATGTCAAGGAACAAATAAATGTTCATCACTTCAAATTAACTTCTCTCCAGCAGACCTTTTGAACCTATTTGTAAATTTCTTTGTCACAAGACAGGTATGATACAGAAATTACACCAAAGTCACGTGGACTTGATCCAGTTCTAATATTACTGCTGACTGAGTGCTTAGACTGAATAGTGCCTTCACTAACTGATGCTATTAATAATATCTCTCTCTCATCGGGGTAAGTCCCATCATTTTTCAAAACTGCCATCGTATAGCCTCTGCTGAACAAACCAGCACATGACCATAACGATTTAAAGAACTACCGCCCATTTTCTAATCTCTCGTTCACATAAACAAATCTTAGAAAAATTTGTTATAACCCAACTTGTATTTCATTTGAATTTAAAAAGTCCTTTTAGCAATGTACAGTCTGCATATAGCCCTTGACACAGCACTCAAACTATTCTGATGAAATTATCTAATGACTTTCTCTCTGCTTTGGATAATGAAAAGATTACAGTCCTCACCCTCCTTGATTTGTCTGCAGCATTTGACACATTAGACCATGCTATATTACCTCACCGTCTCCAGCATGTATTTGTTGTTTATAATACAGCCTTACAGTGGTTCAAGTCCTACTTAGTCAACGGGATACAAGATATATCTGCCAATGGAATTAACTCCAGCCCAGTTGATTTATGTTGTGGTGTTTCACAGGGGTCTGTTCTTGGACCTGTTTTCTTCATGCTATACACTTGACCGCTCTCAAGTGTCACAGATTATTACCCAGTGTCTCACCCATTGTACGCTGATGGCTCTCAGATATATTTCTGACATGAAATAATGAATGATATGTAAGAAGCTGCAAATGAATGATGATAAAACTGAGATCATTCAGTTTACAAAACATACATTTTCTCATTCATATCAATTACCGTAGACAATAAATATTTGTAACATTAACAACACACAGTAAGTACAAAAGCTAGATGTTACTCTAGACAGTACTCTCGCATTGCACCAACATGTCATGAACATATGTAAGGCAGCATATCTTGAGCGGAGACGCATCAGTTTCATTCGCAAATATATTTCAGTTGATGCTACTAAAACACTTGTGTGTTCATTAGTAATTTCAGGACTGGACTATTGTAACTCACTTATGTCTTTTTCGTCACAATATCTACTCCAGAAACTTCAAAAAGTTCAAAACACAGCTGCTTGGATCAACTACAGAGTACCTCAATCAGAGCACACCACACCACTGCTCTGTACCATACTCTGGCTATCCATTCGATACAGAATCAAAACATCAAACACAAATTTGTTCTTTGTGCTACGTTTCACTGATAGAATCCAGTCCAACATATTTATCCGGCCTCACCCATGTGTACATACTTGCAAGATACTTACGCTCCTCTTCTGACAATCGTATATTCATTCATCCCACTATGAAAACGAAGTCATATGGCCAACGTTCCTATGCGTACCAAGGACGGCAATGTGGAGCGAATTCCCATTGAAATTAGACACAACGACACAATGATCCTTTTTAACAGTGCTGTGAAAACTCACTTTTTCGACTGCAGGAGCAAACGTAGAGACCTAATAATGTTTTTTACCTTAAATGTTTTCATGATGTTTTATGTTTTCAAATTTCATGGTTTTTGCTTTTTGTTTTCTCAGTAGTGTGGTCATATCAATATAGATGTTGTAAAGGGCTTAGAGCTTCTAAAGATTAGGTGCTTTACAAAGTCCTCATCATTATTACACACTATTTGTGCTAAGACCCATACAAGTTAAATATGAAACCATTTCCTTGGTCTTTTCAAATGAGGTAATATGTATGACCTTCATTCGTTAATCTAAAATTATAAATATGTAACGTTACAACCAACGAAAGAACACAACTTTTTCATTACTTTCCTATAATAAGTCATCGAATCAGAAAACACAATCTAGGGTAAATATTCCTGTAGGATACAGTTATCGAGAGATAGACATTCCGCCTGGTTAATTGGTCGAATCCTAAAATAATGATAAAATACGCCATGATTACCATATGTTTATATTAGTATTATATTTCTTTACGCCACATGCTTGACAAGTCTTTTTTACAGCTTCCACGCAAAATGATACTGTCATCAGGTGTGAAATGTGCACTATAGAAGAGAAGTGTGAAACTACCTGTTTCTACAAGGAATGTGGGAACCAATGCAGAGCTGTATGCAAATATACATTGGGTACGCATTTATCTTTACGTTCTCATATTAGAAGGTAGCATTGATGAAACTGTGAATAATGTTTGGCATATTGTAAAACATTCACTAAATTCTTTCCACTTTTAAACAAAATTAAACACTCTCGATCAACATTAATGCAGGAACAATGTGAGTTTTTTAGAAATTGGATATGGGCCAAAATCGTTCAAACATTCTTTCTGCCAAGAATCCATGTAAAGCAACTAGTTTAAATAGAGCTCCAATTCTCTGCAACACACATAATTTATCGGGTTTATTGGAACCCTTGGGTATATAGTAGTTTCATATCATGGAAATGTAAAACAATAACTGAAATTAAACTTGTATTTATCCAGCGTGGTCACCATCAATTACATATTAGAAAAGAAAATATATAGTGTACCATTAGTTTTAACTAAATACGCAGATGTTTAAATACAAATATGGCTCCTATATCAGTAATGATTTGTGTTGTTCATATGTATACTCATCAGACTGAAGAATCAACGTTATAATCCCAATTTTTTTTAAACGCATTAACAGTAATCCAGCGAACGCTTTAAATCCAAATTGCCTTTCAACGAAATCAGACTACGTATCTACGGCTATTATATACAAATAGTCGTTATATGTGTCTTAGAGCGAAGTAATTCAACCAAATGATTACAAATAAATATAAAAATAATGCATTCAATTCAAAAGTACTAATGCTGTGTAATTCTACGAAATATTTATATTATATGGAAAATCGATATGAATTAGAGAGAAGGCAAAACATGCGCGGCTTTGAATAAATCATTTTGGTATTTCATAATAACTTGACAAGTTAACAAGTGAGCTTGTTCTCTAAGAAATAATGTTCTGGAGTTAGATCACATGATATTTACCAAAACTATGTTATATCCAAATCATGCAAATTCTTGAATCAACACGCTTGTTATTTGACTCAATTTCCATTGCGAACTAGCCATTGATAACAATTTAGTATGTAATACACTATTAACTGAATTACCCCTACGATCTGTAACTAAAAATGAAATACAAATAATAAAGATTTATATAACATTATGCAATCGTACGATCGAAACCCTAAATGCACTAAGTGTTATGTTTGCATAGGATTCCCCCATGCATTGTCAATAGTCTATTTGTCCTTCTTTTATTTCATTAGTACATATCTATAAATGAAGCAACATGTCTGCTTCTAACTAAACATTAATAAAATCTGCCTTACATAACACTGAATATTTCAGTGACTATCTTACTATTTTGAGTTTGCAACTAACATCCTTGAAAATGGCGACTATCGTCTCCTTACACACTATCAATTTATCAGTGCGTCTATTAATTCTAGAAATTATTATATTTGTTTTAGACAACCATGATACTAATAAATATGAAACAATGCATCAAATTAATTTAAATATTGAAAGCAGTGTTACTGAGAAATTTACAGCATACAGAGAGAGAGACACGCACACACACAGACACACATACACACACACATATATATATATATATATATATATATATATTTGTTGTATAAATATATATATATATATATATATATATATATATTAGTTGTATAAATATATAAATATATATATATATATATATATATATATATATATATATATATTAGTTGCACATTAGTTGTACATTACACTAGCTGTAATAGAGGAATGAGTGTATGTACACTTGGGTCAAGTAAGGGGCTTTGGGAAATATGAGAAGTTAATATTAGTCCATAAGTTAAAGACCTAGAGTAGAGGGTGTAGTTGGGGGTTATGTTAGAATGGCACAAGTATCTACAGCTACTAGCAAACTCTGCACACAACAAATGTAGAAAAAGAAATAAACTCCGATAACAAAACAAAACTTCACACCAACTTATAATTATACAACCATTCTACTGTTGCTAAAAGCCATGGTATAAAAGAAAGTCACATTCAAGTTCTAAATAATTTGTTTGTAGAACATTTTACTATTATATGAAAATAGTTTATATAATTCTAAAATTTGACAAAAAACAGAGTCTGTGTACATATAAATTTGAAAAGCCCACACTAATGCCTACAACACACTGGACCAACATAAAGCTTAACGATACCGGACATGGTACGCATCAAACGAAACCCATCATAACCAGATCGACTACATACTTGTTCAAAGCCGTTTCCTATCTGACATCAATAGAGCAAATTCCAGAACGTTTCCAGTTGCTAATGTTGTTAGTGATCAAGACCTCGTGAGTATGAACTTCTTAGTGAGGCAAAAGAAAACTTACAAGAAAAATAAAATCAAACTCAAATTCACCTTAATAAAGGCAAATCATTCCAAGCCACAATTAGAGGAAAATTTTCTCCACTCCTGGTGATTGATGTTTATGTTAAGGTGATGACTGACATTATCAACACGGTCCTGACAACAGCAGCCACGAATAGCGTTGTCCTCCATCGCCCAAAGAAGAAACCCTGGGTTACAGAAGATATTCTTAATCTGTATGGTGCCTAAAGAGACCTAAGAAAAATTGGACACACGACAGGAACAATGGAGTACCACGAAGCAACCCACCGATATCAGTAAAATCTTGAACAAAGCAATACAGATTGGATTGAGCAAAATTATACATCAATAGAGAGCAATCTGATAAAAAAAGGCATTCCCGATTGTGAAAGATCTCACCAGACAGAAGCAACCAAGATTCAGTACCATTCAAGATGAAATGGGAAATGCCTCACAGAAGCAAATGAAATTGCAGAATGATGGACTGAGTATTCTAAAGAACTATACAACCATCCGTCCACAGGTCACCCAGAGGTGATAGAAGATCCTAACGCCACAAATGTTGATGATTAACCAATTCTCAAAGAAGAGGTGTAGTCAACAATAAGAACATTGAAACATAGGATGGTAGATGGAGTAAACAACATCCCAGCTTAACTTAATATAAAGGGGTGATCATTGATAGAGCTACTAACAAACATCTGCAACACGATCTGGCAGACAGGTGAATGACGAACACAAGTGACCAGTCACTCACTCCCCAACAAAGGCAATCTCCAGCTGTGCCATCATTACAGAACTATCAGTTTAATCTGCCATGCCAGTAACATGATGCCAAACACACTGAAACCACAGGCATAATAAATAATCGTGGAAAAATAACAGTTTTCCGGAGTGGAATAAGCTACACATAACAATTTTTCAATCTCAAGGTTCTGTGCGAATAATATTCGCAACAATAACAATGTGTTCAAAACTTTCAAATAAATTTCAGCCAAGATAAAAGTCAGAGGATATATACTGTAAACAGTGGACCAGTTCAAATATCTAATTTCCATAATCACCGAAGAGGGATCAAAAGCAGAAGTTTTGTCACGAGCAGCACAAGCAACGGCAGTAATGTCGAAGCCAAGACCCATCTGATGAGATAAGAATATATGTTTGAAAACTACAATCAGACTATTGAGAGCAAGCCATCTCATTAGTTTCGTATTCCTGTGATGCATGGACCATAACAGCAAACTTAAAACAAAGAATACAATATTGGGTCTTAAACAAGATTAATATATTGGTATTTTTAGTACCGAATTGAATATCGGTAACTCTCTTGAAACAAAAAGATGTCAATATGTGTTTCAGTAACGGTACTGCTTTTGCTGCAATATCTGTATACGTGAAAATACTGACTATTATTTATTTCAGTATATTGCTCTATTAATGTCGTTTCCTTCTTGCCAGTTATTTCAGTTTAGTGACGAATTATGCTTAGGAAATATGTGTAACATTTGGCAGAACATATCTGACATCGACCATTTTGAAACAGAATTGTTTCACTGGAATAATAACTTAAGTCTTAATTTAAAGAATATACCTGTACCAATAGTGGCCGTATTATTATTATTATTATTTATAGTAGTAGTAGTAGTAGTAGTAGTAGTAGTAGTAGTAGTAGTAGTAGTAGTAGTACCGTAGTATTATTTGTTTGTTTTCGCTTTCTCTTTTCATGTTCTTGTCTCAGTTGGATAAAGGTGTCTAATGTTCAGTTTTGTAAAAGGGTTTCTAGCTCTTTGTTTTGTTTCTTGGTGAAAAAATGTATGCGATAGTCAACAGCAAAAGCAGCGAAAGCTGTATCAAAAGCCCTATCATTCTCTAAAAGAAAAGGTACTATCAGTGATATGTGATTAGCTACAGTAGCAGTCCTATTGTCGTCCAGATCAATTGTTCAACTGCAATAAAACGCAATAAAATTTGAATGTTATTAACGATTTAAGTATAGATATCGCGCCTTCTCATGCGTTCTAATAGATAGAGAAACAGTTTAATATTTGACTTTTTAAATATTACAGACACGTTTCAGCAAAATAATATAAAGTCTTATAAGATACTTTACAAAGCATTACTCCACTTTTAATGAATAATATGTCCATAGTATCATATCTATCTCCTACTAAGCGAAACTGGTGCGCACAGTTTTCGAACATACATGGAACATATTATGTATTGAAATAATTCCATCAAATGTTTCTTAGTAGTTCCCTTTTGAACCATATGTTTAGTTACACTTGAAAAAACACTATTATTCTAACGATCAGACAGAAAAAGATATTTAAACATGGAATATGTCTGTATCAATTACTTGTTTTCAACATTATAGGAAGCTTTGAATAAGATACTTTTAGTTCAATGCCTCGGCAATGTATCTTTAGTTAGTAGCTGTAAAGAGACAAATGTCTACAAATACTTCATTTTGTGTTGTTCCCTTATTAAGAAAGAAATACAAATAATTGTAATAAACTGATTTTTGAATTTGTGCTCAGCAAAAACGGCCCAAAATGGCAGAAACGACAAATGATATAAATTGTCTACTTATTTATGTTGCTTCCTTACGAAAGACATCACTGGATAGTATTCAAACATATTATGTTTTATTGCGTGTTTAGTCTTTTTGCGTTCAGGAAACATCCATAACGTACTGGGAAAAGAAAATAATTAATGTGTCTTTTGTGTTGTAATGTGATGAAACTTGCCAAGAAGCATTCTAATCTGAAATGGAGAATTATTTATTGCTTGTTTTATGTCGATGGTATGAAAATATTACCCTGTTGTAGAAGAGGCAATATGTTATGTATCCATATTAGAAACGCTGACAGAAAAACATATAAAACTGTTATGATGGTTATAGGCTTCAGTTAGCTGCCTCTTCTGTAAAGAATTTTAACAGTATGTCTGAAACCTGATGAAAACAGTAATATTTTCACTCGATCAACATTGAATTAAAATTGAAACCTAAATTGTCATTTTCATAAGAATTAAAATATAAGAACTGATATTAATTGGTTCTTCCAAAGACCTGTTTTCGATTTGTACGAATTACATTTATTTCGGTCATAATGTTTTAATAGCGTGTTTTAAGTGTTCTTTATTATTATACGCAGTTGCTCACATAGAGAAAGATCGCTGATCATATTTTGTAGGGTCGAAGAACATAAAATAATGCAGTCCGTTGCCTGAGATAATCTGCATATGCAGAACAAAATAAGATTAGCTGATACAATTTTTTTCTTTCTCATTTGCTTGTCTTTCTTTAACTTTGTTTTAGAACCACACAACCAGTATCTGTCTGATATACCAAACAACTGGACTGAAGCAAAACAATCGTGTTTCCAAAAATATGGTGAATTAGGCGACAAGATTCAGAATGCATCGTTTCTATTTTCCCATGGATATTGTGATGCTCAATGTGTCTGGACCAAAAATTTGATTCAAGTGAAATTACAAGCTCTAACAGGTCTGTATTACACTAATTTCACTTTAGTTTCTACAGACTGTGTCTAAGTCATATTGTATACTTAATTAAAATACTACATTTATTTAAAGCGTATCACATCCTTGAAAATGATGTTTCTTTACCAACTAAACCAAATTCAAGATGTGAGATCCGAGTCATGGAGTTAAGTCAACGGAAATAGGTACATTTAATTTTTAACGTTTGTATAGGCATGTTTGCTTCAATTCAATCAGGGACACTATTATCGTGGTGTTATATAATCTCAATGTATGATAATTCCTGACCAAAATGTTCGTATTAGATTAGATTTGTTTCAGGTTACATAGAGTTTAAGGTGCTAATACATGAAAATATAGTACGTCCTTATTTTAAAGTTTAAATATGAACTTTAGTGTATTATAACCAGGGACGGTTACATCTATATCTATATATATATATATATATATATATATATATATATATATATATATATATATATATATATATATATATATATATATATATATATATATATGTACTATTAACTTGATGTGGATCTTGCCAGAGCGTCAGAAAAAAGATATATTATTAGCTACTTATATATTTTAAAGACCATTAAAAAATACTATTACTCCCACTAGGTAAGAAGTCTCCTAATCAACTGAACGTCACTAAGATGAAATGCACCAGTACCAAACAGTCTCTCTTGTATGCCCTGGAAGAACGTTTGAAATCTACACCTCTCGACAATCATAATGTGGAAAGGGACTGGGCGGCATTCAGAGAGCTGATCTAGAGCACAGCTTCGGAAATCCTAAAACCCTTAACCAGACAGTATCAAGACTGGTTTGGTGAGAACTGCGAAGAGATCAAGCATTTGCTGGACGAGAAACACCGCCTTCTTCAAACCTACCTCAACAACCCCATGTCCACTGCTAGGAAAGATGCGTACAACACCATACGCAGAACTGTACAACAGAAGCTCCGCCAGATGTTTTACACATGGCAGAGTAACAAAGCTAGGCAGACCATCATGACATGAAGAACTTCTGCTATGCCTTTAAAGACGTTTATGGACCTGTATCCCCTGAATCATCCCCGTCTTAGCACAGACGGGAATACACGGAATACAGACAAAAAGAGGATTCTTCAACGATGGTATGAACACTATGACAGCGTCATGAATCACACTTCATCCATTATCGATGATGCCATCAGTCGTCTCCCCCAATTACCGATCACAAAACCAATGGAATATCATACAACATTGCTGGGGACTCAGGAAGCGATACAACTGCTCTCTACTGGCCAAGCATTGGGTTCACACTCAATCCGAGTCGACAAGGAATGGAGCTCAGCCCTGATAAAAATGCTCCACCAACTGTTTTACAGATGTGACAGCAGGAGATAATCCCCCAGGAATTTAAATACGCTTCCATATACCAACTGTATAAGGGCAACGAGATACGCCAAACCCACAAGAAAAATGTCAAAAGCAAAATACTGACCTGTTCTCCATCTACTTCGAATAGACAAAGGTTTTTGATACCATCAGCGAAGAAGATATGTAGAAGGTAATAGCCAAGTAGGGATGCCCAAGAACATTTTATATCCATGGTACAGCATGTCCACGATGCCATGGAGACACGAGTCCAGAACAACGGAAAGACATTTGTACCATTCCGAGTAACCAATGGCATCAATCTGAGTTGAGTTCTTTCACAATGTCTTCCGTTTCCGCACAAGCTTTGATCGCACAAGACATACCAAGAAGACTTCATCCTGCATCAGCTGCCACCTGGAAGGCCTTATGTTAAGCCAAACATCACCGTCAATGGCCACACATTCAACGGAGTGAACTTCTACACCTACCGTGAAAGCATAATGTCACAGAGCGTTCCTATTAACGGCAAAGTGAACCTTTGCATTTCCAGAGCCAGCGCAACTTTCCATAGTTTGTATTCCAATTTATGGAAAAGAAAAGGCACCATCATCCAGTATAAACCAAAGATATACAGGGCAGTTCTTCTCCCCACACAACTATACGCTTGCGAAACGTTGACTGTGTACCAACGTAACGCAAGGAAGATAAATATCTTTAAGACACAAGTCTCAGGAACATCCTCGACATCAAATGACAGGACAATGATCCAGACACTGAGATACTCTCCCCAGCAGGTCTCCTCAGCATCTACATCATCCTGATGCAGTTAGATCTACGATGGGATGGACATATACACATGCCAGACCACCGGCCGTCTAAGAGATTCTTTTATGGTGAGGTAAATAAAGGCAAGCGAAGAAAGGCTTCAAAGACAATAGCATTCATGAAAGCATTCAACATAAACAGTGATTCCTGCGAGCAAACAGCAAGCGATCGAGTCAATTGTCCTTCTTCTATGCACAATGGCTCTACGTTGTGCGAATCTAGCAGGATAGTAGCTTCATAGCTGAAGAAGCAGGAAATACACACAGGAGACTTCGACACTTCTGGAGATGTCCCACTCATCTTCTCTCCCTTATGCAAGAGAACATTCAATGCAAGGGTTGGCAACATTAGCCACCTGCGCACACACAGAACTGAGTGGTCCTCGTCGAATGGACGGAAGTACAACATCTTTATTGTTTAACCTTTTACATGGTTTTAGATTGTATTATATGATGTTGGTGACTTGCAAACATGTTTACGTGAATGTTGTGAATATGGAATAATCTATTTTCATGCGTGTTGCAAATTGTTGATTGCAATGAGTCAAACTAAGTCAAATAATATGTGTATGAATAAGGAATTGAAAATGCATTCATTCCTTTCATAAATAAGTCTTCACAATTAATGTATTAAATTGGAGTTATGTTGAATATATATTTTTGGAAAATTCCATTTTTAGTTATTTGGAATTGCTTAATGTACATTGGCGATGGATACGCATAGCTTTGAGAGTATTGTGAACTCATTCATATACATTCTGGTTCGTATTTGTGACCACACAGCAAAAAGTAAGGCATAAAACGGAACCTTTCTAATGAATTACCTTAATTTAGAGTCTGACAGAGGGTAGGATTGCAAGAATGTGAAATATTAATGATACGTTTATCATTACTTTAATATCAGTATAATTACTGAATAAACGCCACCTAAATTAATTAAGGTTTTCTAACAACCTAAGCCTTCTTTTACGAAGCAGTATAGTAATGTGACATTATGAAGAGGTAGTGCTAATAACATGGTCTGAGGTGATGGTAATCTGTTACTGGCTTGTATACTTGTGACCATATATAACATGTTATATACAGTCTAACCCATTTACTAAAATGGAGATACTGCTTTTAAACTGGATTCCATGTTCAAAGGGACTAAGGTTAACAATCTTTAAAAAGTTTTTTGTTATATTAAATAAATTCACTCTCAAGTCAAAATAAGTTTTTAAAAACACAAAATAATTAGTCATGACTTGAAGTATTTTCGAAATAATTTTAAAAAAAGATTGCAATCTTGACGTTTTTTGTTTAAGCACCGTCGCTTCCGCAAGGTGAATGTGGTATATTTCGCAATAGTACATTGACCTTTACCAGTTGCAGCAGACACCTACATCCGCTATGCGAAAGAGGTAATAATTTAATTCATTTTGTTTTTGTTAGTCCGAAAGATCATTCAATTAACAGGAAAACATCTGAATGTTCTTACTTTTCCTCATTCATTTATTTCCAAGGCGCAATTGCTGTTACTGCTAGTATCGGGTGCGATTATGTACCTCCTCGATTGCGATTTACAGTGTGATATGCCCTAAAGGTATCCTGTAATGGTTGTAAGTAGTCATCTTTTTTAAGTTTGTGTCATACTGTGTTAACTTATGTATTGATTTCTAACGACATTTGTAAATACAGAAAATATAACAACGTACACTTATACATGCAGGACATCAAACACGGTAAATTTTTAAAACCATCAGCAGAGGGATCTCGTTTCTGCTTATGTGAAAATATGTTAACACTTAGGTAATAAATTATCTACATTTTCAGCAATATATATTGATATCTGTTAAAGTAAAGGTTTTATTTAAATGAACGCTGACAAAAGGGAATTGCTTTTATCATATAGGTCGATTATAAAATAAGTCACAAGATCAAAATATAGACGGTACACAAGCATTATTATAGATTTGTGATAATTAATAAAACAATATCTGTCACGTTGTACGGATTATCCAAATGTCAATATGTATATAATAGACCCTGAGACCAATAATTTCGCGAAGTCAATATGTATGAAGGTCAATTCAACTAACAATGCCAGTTAATTGACATGGCCACATAATTCGTAACTGACCATATTTTGGGTAGCCAGTTACACAATTAATGCGATCACATGTTTCACGGGTAAGTAATGTAATTCTGTTTTCAGATCAAAGGAACATCAAGTGGGGATCGTAAAACACAACCTTACCAGTTAAAGCATTTCGCAACTATCATTCATCTCCATTTGTAATAGCATTATTATTATCATGATATTATTAATATTATTAGAATTATCAAGCTTTTCTAAGGTCACGGGAACTTTATCAGTCTAATATATACGTCTACAGATAATATTGCATCTATAATTATATCAAGCGATAAAATGTTCAAAAATGAAGTATGTACTAAATGAGACTGTACTCCAAGTAGAACCAAAAATCTTACAAAGTTTGACCCAATGCTGGCGATAATTTTTTATATTAGTATTGTTGTCTCATTCGTGCGTGGTTCTTTCAAATATAAAATACCAATTATTTGTGTTTTGATTAAAATACATCTTCGCATGACGAAAGGTGAGCTGGTGTTATGAATACGATGTAAAGGCTGTCATCCCAACGGTTCCCTTTAATGAAGTTTATGTTGACCTCCTGCAGCTAGGTGTTACATTAGCGGTGTTCGAGCTCTGGCTATTCATTCTGTATTGTGCCACTTCGTCAATGACATTCCAAGTATAGGCTCAGTAAGTTATATTGTCTTTATTTCTGAGGGTCATGTATTGATTATAAGTTTATTCTCCTCGATGTAGATTGTGTTATCGTTTTAATGTCTTAGTCATGTGGTTAGAGATTGTTATAAGCCTTGTTTTGGCCAAGAAGTTGATTTTACCATGATGTTTGTGCTTCATGGAGAAGCGGCAGCTAATACAGTTCCTGCAATGATAACTAGATTTAGACGTCTTCAGCAAAATATATTTTCAATCTAGGTCTTGTGGAAATATGGACATTATAATTCCTTGATTTGGACAGGGATATGAAAGTTCAACTACTCTTGAGAGGTAGAAATAGACGTGTCAGATGGCACACACATCTAACCGTGACCCCTGTTTACTGGGGTGACGACGATAAGATGAAAGAACATGTCATTTTCTTAATATCATTTTATTCAGAAACACGTTCAGCGAATATCAGAATCATCATGACGTCTGCAATTAGGTTTGTTTGTTTTGTTCGAAATTATATCATTGTCAGATCGTGCGAGGTTTCGGTTGGGACAGTTGAGTGATAGTGGACGTGACCTAATACAATGGGAAGGTTATTAAAAACGAGGCATTTCACAAACTCCATTCGTCAAATATCACTTTACATTGGTATTTCCAACTAAGACAGCAACTTCCTGAGGGCGATACTTTGAGTTTGGTCCTACAGTTAAGGTTCAATTATTCATAGCTTGCAGTACCCTGGTTAAGGATGGCCCCAGTGCTCAATGTTACCTGATTTGCATCTTTGTTATATTTCACTGTGAACCTATGTCGAGGCATGTTCTATGATACCAGCGATCTTCATTTCCTGTAACGTAAAATATACCGTGAGAGTTTCCCCCACCCTCTCGTCTTTTGGAGGATGTCAATATTAAATCGTATCTAGATGATAGCGTTTGACTCAATCTTTGGCATAATTGAAGTTATATTAATAGCAATCACATAAAGCTCGTATCGATGTCCAAGAATGATCGGCGGAATAACATTTATGAATGAGTGCATGTTATAATATATATCCATAATGGTTATGAGTTTCTGCTTCGTGAATATGGGGATATATGCACAACAAAGATGTCGTTGCCATGACCAGCCAACATTTCGGTCTAAATGAAACTTCTGAAAGCGCTGTACGCGTACTTGAGTCGGTTTTATTCACCTATTCAGGGTTAACAGCTTCAACCACAGGGTTATATAAAACATCATGCATTTTCCGAACCAGCATCATTGCAATGATATTGCTACAATATTTTGTCTTTATACCGTCGACTTAGTCATTAATCATAGAGATGCTGTGAGAGATAAAGAAAAACAAAATAATAGAGGGACAAAGAGATGGATCGTATTAATTAGCTTTATAAAACCTCCAAATGTACCTGAAGTGTGATGTCTATTATATGAACAATACATATGCATTATATACATATGTGTTGCTGAAAAGCCAGGTCTTACTATTGTTATAATGTTATTTTTATAATGTTAATGATTACAATACAGGAAATTCAGACTTAGAAACTAGGTTTTATTGAGAAAAGCATGTTCAATTGAAAGTGGTGATCTTTCTGTTATTCCGGTATTCAAAACCACATATCACCTCAAAGACTGCAATAAATAGCCCGATGCATTATCAGTTCCATATTTACTTTCCATCTGAGAAATAGTATCCTTCTCTTTCCGCTTTGCATATTATCATATGGGACTTCGATGGACTATAATAAGCCTTTTGAATCTGTGCACCTAAATGTTTTCGCGTCAACTATTATTAGACTCGTGGTTGATGATCGTGAATGAATATAATGAAATTCACAAAACATTCTACTTTAAGCTGAGATTCTGCGACGCGAGTGAATGAGCACTTTTTCTCCTTCATTAATAGTTCTAACATATGTTTAGCCATCTTGTTTCTTGTCATCAACATAAGGCTTGCATGCGTGCCGTCGCATTGATGGATTCTGACCGATTTCCAAATCCCTTACTCATTGAATGGCACTCATATTTAATATGCTTCTCATAATTTGTCTATGAAGCCCTTTCGTGCATAAAATGGCCTATTCATACTACCTGTCAAGTAAAATCCACAATACATTATATGGCATAAACATTGTTGATTATATCATCCGTCAATGTTTGCTTAAAAATCATAATAATTTTCTTGCGGTCGCTGCTACTTAAAACTTTCTACCAGTCGCTAGATTCCTTGACTGTAGAACGCATTGACAACTTTCAGTTTGAACCTACTACTGGTTGCCGACAGACGGTCGGAAACTTAACGCGTTAGAAACTCTAGAGTGGTTTGATAGTGCATGGGATAGCTTTAAATGCTACCTCAAAGTTTGGACGTTCACTGGATGGTAGGCGAATCCGTATAAAACTTACCCTTTAGCAATGGACTGGCCCCAAATTACCTAACATTTTCTATAAATGTTTGAATCCAGAGGGTGAAGCTGGTCCAAAACAAACAGTTTAAGGCAACCTCTAATTGGTTTAAATTTTACCTGAAGAAACCGCTAACATCTTGTTTAATTGTTAGGACATAAGGACGCACAAACTTTGTTTCGCATTTGTAGTTAGCAGGCCACATTAGGGTTTCAATATTTTACCTTTCATATGTCCAATATATATATATATATATATATATATATATATATATATATATATATATATATGATGTGAGTTGATTAATTGTAGAATTAAATAAATTGTAAAACATTAACATATAGTCTCCCTCTATGTTAATATTCATAAATGAAGTTTAAAATGGCATTATTGTTATAGTTGTCTAGCTTAATGTTAAGACGTGTCACATTATTTTCTTTTATATGTATGCATTTGCAAATGAACAGAGTTACATTTAACAATATCAACCTGATACTAATCGTATTCATCCTCACTGACGGCTCCGTCTAGGGAGAACATGCAAGAAGTAACCTTGGAGTATAGTCTGTCTTGGGATTTCGGCATCGTCTGCTGTGACTGTGCAGGCCTATGGGCGAGTGCAGCCCATTTTGAAGTTGGTAGAGGCGTACTGTGAAATCTAAGTTGTTGGGGATGCTGCCATACTCTTTTTTATGTCATATTACTCTGAGCGCCGACGCCTGTCTTTCAGAGGTTGGTGTTGATCACGCATCAGCGAAACGGTCTCCAAGTTTCTGGAGGGCATCCTCGGTGTGGGTCATTATACTGGACTATTCCCTTCATATCGGCATGGACAGAAATTATTACGTTGCGCAGTTTTGAGTAGCAGCCATTCTTCTTCAAGATATGCCCTTCTAGCTGGATAGGTCAAAAATCTTGGCGAGGTTGTTGAACTTCATGAAGAGCGACTGACTTTGCTCTGCGCATCTCTTTGAGTTTAAGTAGGGAGGAAATCATGTCTGTTCTCGACCTGCCTGCTCTGAAGCTGGAGTGGGATTCATCCTATAGAATGTCCAACCTCATGTACAGCCTGTTGAGGAGGATCCATGAGTACAATTTGTCAAAGATGATCAGTAGCGAAAATCCTCTGTAACTGTCATTGTGTTCACCCTTGGTTTTGTAAAGTGTCACAATTGTGGCGTCGCCCATGTTATGGAGGACTGCTTCTTCCTACCAGCAGAGAAAGATTTGCTCATGCCGCTACCGAAGCAATGATGGTTTCCCACTTTTTATAGATTCTGATGGAATGCTGTCACTACCTTTTAATTTATCGTTTGGAGGGAGTCTATGGCTGTGCTGAGCACATCTAGGGTTTGCACTTTGTTGAGCTCCTACATGCTGGGCAGGTTTTGTATTCTGCTAAGTGCCGTATTGGTGACTGATACCTCTTGGGAGTACAGCTCCGTGTAGACCTCCATCCATCTGCCCGCCAGTTGCTCACATGTCGTTGATCCTCGTCCTTCAATGACTTAAGGGAGAACCCCTTAGTTGTATGACATAGGTCATTTTTGATGCCACTGTTCATGCGTTGGATGGTACCAGATTCAGCACTACGTTGGATTCCTTCACACGGTTGCTGCCAGTTCTCGTTCGCGTAATGTCTAGTGATGCAGTGGATGCTGCTTATGGCACTTCGTTCGGGCATGTTTACAAGCTATGCTTTTTTCCTCTATTATTGGTTACATCGTTGAAAAGTGTGCGTTAAACTTTTATGTGTGTGACTGTAAGTGCACCCTAATGATTACGAGGGTTTGGTCGAAGTCGCAGTCTGCACTGTGATATCTTCTGGTTGAGAGACCTGTTGTGATTTACACTTGAATAATGTGTTTATAACGCACACAGGTCATGGAAGTCGTAGTTGAAACCGACACAATAGTTTCTGCGTGGTCTACTCCCGTAGTCTTTACGTCTCCCGAAGATGTCCACAAGGCTGCTGAGCCATCAAGTAATGCATGGGGAACTTCCTGGGCTTGACAGATGAGTTTCATTATCTTAGACGAATTGCCCGACAAGGTAAACGAGATCCATCTGCCCATGTTTGGAATTTGTCTTCGATTATACTGTCTACCAAGGCTTACGAGCCCGATCATCCCACCCAGTTATACCGCTGGGCACTCGGTCACGGCACATAACATGCTCCGTCAGTAGAGTGAGCCCCGAGTCTATCTGCAAGTAACATACAGCCCCGTCGATCCAGACAGTGTTGCTGTTGTGATCACTACACAAGGAAAGGTGAGGATGTGATAGACTCTTCACTTTCCCTTGCAATCGGGACGTTTGGCCCAGACGTTGCACACCTCTGTATTACTCACTGACATGCACACACATACACACACACACACACACACACACACACATATATATATATAGATATATATATATATCTATATATATATATATATATATATATATATATATATATATATATATATATATATTCAACAAAGTGACACTTATTTTTGATGTATGGATTTCATATCCAGCAAATGCGTTCATTGGGAAATTGTTTGCTGTTAAAGTTAATTTCTCAGTAAAATCATTTAAATATGTTTGTCATGAAAAATTAACTATAATAAAAAATCACCGGAACGTAATATTTCAGTTCCAATGATCTCATCGGTAGGTTCTTGCACGAAAATATACATACAACGCTGTCTCATCTTCTTCATATAAACAATCTCTCTTATCAGAGAAACTAATTCGTTAAAAATCTGCTACCTTATTCATATTTTAATCATATCTGTTTTTCACTGTTTGTGCAAACGTTTAGTTGTTAATAATTTCAATTGCCAATTGTAGCATTGTTCGTTAATGGTTGCAAGTACCTTACATAGAAATGGTAGAGTATTTTTGTGCCTATTATGGTAACAACGTTAGTGACCCAGTTAAAAATAAATATTAAGATTAATCTCTTTAGTGTTGTAAAATGAGAACCGGGTGCGATTTTTCGGATTCATAACAGAACACTTTTGACGATGATATAAATACAATGTTTAATAATGACTGACTTGAATTAGCAAATAAATTGGATTATTTTCATAATAACGCACAAAGATGCAAAGAAATTACTCTACAAAAGAGAAACTAAATGCGTGAATGACTCACAGTAACGCAATAATGGAAAGTTGGATATAGTTTACTCAGCTAGCAAACATTGTAGATTTTTACTCATTTAGTAAAATAAATTCACTCATATTGAAATCGTGCAAAATGAAAGAGGATAGATATATCACTTATCTTTAAAGTCCCGAAAGATACAATGGGTTTTACGAACCCCACAATTAGCCCACGGCTACAATATTACATGCAACGTGATACAACACTTTACTTCAGCTTCACGGCTGCTTGAGATATTATTTATACTACATACCTCTATCGCTGCAGATGTGACAATCCTTATAGTAGATCGCTGACTGACATGATTTTTATAATGTAAAGAGCTTTGCATGCGGTAAGGTATTTATACACAATTATTGACTGTGCATCGAAGGCATTCGGTTCGTCTCAATAAAGGCATTTAGCACCTGAAACATAGAATGAACCAAACTCACTATTTTGAAATACGATACAATTACATTAAACACCCTTGGGTATCGTTGTGCGCGAAAACTAACACTCTAGTACACGAACTAAATAAATAAATAAAAATGGTTTATACAATTCCGTGATATGTGTTTGGACGTATTATAATATATCCGAAAATAAATTATTATATCACTTAAAAATCTTATACCTGTTCATGACAAATCTCGCTCCAGATAATTCTCATTGCATTTACAAGCCAGCAATATTAATGTTGACGATATTACCCTAGTAATTAAAAGCCAAGCAAACAAATTATTGGTATAGATATCATCGAAATTTAACAATCGAAAGTGTCAAAATTACATATTGTAAAAGACAACCATTATATTATCGAGGTTAATTGTAGTGTTATAACATGTGTGCAAACTACTGTTATCCCTCCATTTGAGAATTGTATCAATCTGTTGTTATTATAGAATAAACTATGTCCACATGATGAACGTTCATTCACAACATTTTGAAAAACCTTACGTAGAATTGGTCGATAAAAATGTTTAGCCAAATATGATAATAACTTTAGTTATAGATGTAAAAATACATATCAAGATTAAGCTGTTTTGTGTTTCAAATTATTATCACAAAAAGAAAACTGAATTCTTAAGTTACTTAACAATATTGTGGTATGTTTATGATAATCATCGCTCCAGATAATTCTGATAGAATTTACTATGCAAGATTATTAATTTCCACGATGGAGATCATCCTGATTTTACAATGCGAAGTGCAAATAAAAAGTTTTTTTTCTACCATTTCGTTTAGGAATTTATGTTTTACCACATGTAAACTACTACAACCTTACTAGTATCATTGAGAATTGTAGTGTTATAACTATATGGCATACACGATCGATACACGATGATAATTTGTGCTGATTATAAAATCAGACGGGTTTGAATTTGTTGGCCTAATCGATAATATTACTGTTGTCGTAGTTTCAGAGTAATGAAATTTGTTGAAGGAACAAACATCCCATTAATATACATAATTGTGTATATGTATATATAACCATATAAATAAAAAATACATATATGACAACTTCCGGTGATATATACAAACATAACTGTATATATGCATATATGCATATATAATTTCATATTCAAACACATTTCCATGCATATGCCCATTGCATGCTTGAGAATATATACCCATCATGGATGCATACATCAAATATCAAGAAAACCTAATATATAACACTATTCTTAATTAGGATCAATTAAGTCTGTCTTGTTGATTTATTTTATGAATTTTAAGTAAATAAATCTTAATTAATTCTGAGTATATTTCTTTATATTTACCTTTTGCAGTAGCCACGACTACTATGACAACAACACAGGCATCACGAAGAACTAATGGAACAAATGCAAGAATCATTACCTCATCTACATATGGAGCATCAACTGTTGCAAACGAAAGCACGAAACAGACAACGTTTGGATTAAACGAAGAACTTTCATCCGTATGTGTACCAGTAGGAGATTCACCTCATAAATCTGGTAAAATGCGATGTAAATTTATCTTCTAATTTTCCGGGCAGTTTTGAAACAAAAACAGTAATATTAATAGAGTTTCAATATCAAATAGATTTCATTAACAAATAAAGCTTTATCATTCATAGGTAGCTAGTTTTGTGGCATTGCAAATATATGTCCCTTATTCTTTGTTATATTCAGTTTTGTAATCACTTAAGGCTGGATATTTATAATAAACATTACCCTTTTTGGCGGTAACGAAACTACTCAAAACATATATATATATATATATATATATATATATATATAGATATATATAGATATATATATATATATATATATATATATATATATATATATATATATATATATATATATATATATATACACAATTAGAAAATATACGACATATTGATATCAGATATTTGACAAGAATTGTTTTTTTGTAGCAAAATAAGACATGAATGATACAATTTGTGAAAATTTACTTTTTTCGACATCTCAAGATGTTTTCTTTGCAATAAGCTCAGATCTTTTGTAATGGGATTGTTTACTATTATAGTAAGATCGTTGACATACATTTTTTAAAACACTGTTGTTTGCTTAAGCACATAAATATGATCTGAGCAGTGGATAATACACAGATCCGCACATTGTGTTCATAGTTCATTTGTAACTGAAGTTTAAAAACAGTTCACGGATGAATCTTAATAGTTACATGTTTCATACATGCAGACAAAGGGAACATCGGTATCAAATATGTACTTGTATCTTATTTTAAAAGATTTCTGGCAACTTCCCCCAATATCTTTAATCTGTGTACAAGCAAAGCACAACTTGATTCATGTTAGTAAAATTATTAATGTACGCATATTGTTTAAGAAAGTATTACTTCCCGGATAGATTTAATTTCTCCGCAAAGTTAATTATTGCGTTTCTAATTGGTGTGCCAGTATTTCCAGAGAAACACATCTTGAAGTAAGCAAAAGAGAAAAATATTCGCCACTAAAATCATTGTTAAGAAAACAATGAGTATTTCGTTTGTATTTGATTTTTAATTTGTAATATATAGCAAACGATATAACGATTAAAACTTCGGAGGAACATGTATCACAATCACAGAGAGAGAGAGAAAGTGAGTTGGAATGTTTTATTGCCCTCAATAATGTATAAAATGATGAACATGCCAATATGAATTTAGACCAATTGTTCAAATGTTTTGTTTTTTGTTGTTGTTTTTGGTTTTTTTTTTTGATCGGCAGTATGAAACTGTGTGAAAGAATTTTCAAAATATTGTAAGGCAGTAAACTCAGTAGACTTATTTTAGGAAAAAGACAGCTGTGGTAGACTTCCATATTTCACTTAAGACGTTTGTTTTACGTTATATTCAGTGATACTGAGATTTTATGTACAAAAGTGTTTTTGAGTAAAGGTTGATAGTTTCGCTAAATTGTAAGTTTTATTTCCACCACATACATTAAGGGCAAACATTGGTTTGGTTTTTAAATCGAGTCAAATAAATTACAAACAATTACAATGTGCTACAATAATTTAATTTCGGTTGCAATTTCAAGTTACCAGAATATGAAACATATTTACCTCTCCAGACAACATCTAATTGTATAAACCGCATTCTTAGCTTCCTACAATGCATTTCTAAAACATATGCTTCATACGATAGTGTGAATCGATTTAAACCTTTAAGGAGTATGAATATATGCAGATGCAGGGCTTTACAAATACCCCTATTTTCATGTATGCCATTTATAATAACCAAATGTTTTAACAAAATGAAGAAACTTTCAGAATTCATGTTAACGGAGAGCATTAAAATGGTTACATAACCGTTTATGATAGGATAATTACCTGGATAAATTATCTACGTTCATTATTCAGATTCAATCACATTCTTTCGACATTTGTAAATACTATCCTAATAAAAACTCGCATTATTTATGGTATCTAGGTGCACTGTACATTTGACAGAAATCGGCATATCGAAGCCCATTAATTCATCTAGCAGAATGCCGGTCTCCAGGTATTGATAGTTAGAAGCCTTCCAAAATCAATCTCAATCGGTTGGCTCTGTATATCGTTGGGAATGGATTTCCGTGGCATATCAAAGCTCATATAGCTAAACAGCCATTATAAACCTATAAATGCATGCGATGTCGAGATGTCGAGATATAAATCCGATACACATGTTTTATATTTGTTTTGTTTATTTGCAAATATTAAAGATAATATTGGGTCTTAGACAAGATTAGTATATTGGTATATTTATCTAATTGCATAACTCTCTTCAACTAAAATGTTATTATAAATATGTGTTTTGGTAATGGTACTGTTGTTGCTGCAAAATCTGGACAAAGTATCACATTCGTAACAACAAATGCATAGTGACCTTCCAGTATATATATATATATATATATATATATATATATATATATATATATATATATATATATATATATATATATATAAATCAGTATTGTATTTGTGCAACAAAAGTCAGCCCTAAGGGTAAATTTACCGCTTCATATTCGAGCCATGTTCCTATTTTTTGTATTGCAGTATCTTGTTCTATTAAAATCGTTTCTTTCTTGCCAGTTAATATATTTTAATGACGAATAATACTTAAAAAATGTGTACAATTTGGCACAAGATTTCTGACATCGAACTTTTTGTAAAATAATTGTCTCACTGGAATAATTAAAATAGTCATTCATTAATATCAATAATATACATATACTCATACTGAGCATTTTATTATTATTATTAGTAGTAGTAGTAGTAGTAGCAGTATTATTATTATTATTATTATTATTATTATCATTATTATTTTTATTATTATTATTATTATTATTTCAGTAACATTAGTAGTAGTATTTTATTATCCTTCCTATTATTATTATTATTATTAGTAGAAGTAGTAGTAGTAGTAGTAGTAGTAGTAGTAGTAGTAGTAGTAGTAGTATTTAAACGACATGGGTTACTTTACTGATTGTAAAGACACCCCACCCCCTGAGTGTTAAAAAGCGCTCACCGTTACGGATTATTGCATTATCACCTATGCTGAGTGTTTTTGAGACTCGGGTTCGGCCTATGATAGTTATGTGAGAAAGTTTATCGGTAGCTTTTCGTGGGCTGGTAGTTCCTTCTGTGGTTTTATCAGGTTCTTCCATCATACTGGACGCTATGTATAGACCATAATGTGCTCAGAAATGGCGTTGACCTCGTAAATAAGAACAATAAATAATTGTATACTATAGTTTACTATATTTGTATGCTGTCTTTCAATTATAATTTGCCAACATGTTATAGTAAAGTCCAGTGATATGAAAATTACTGGAATATGAGATATTATGTATTATACATATTACAGAATGTACATATTGCATAAATAGGTGGTCTTTCAAGGACAGAACTCGGACTTGATGGAGCGAAGCTATTACATATGTCGTTTGTCTGTCTCCCTTGTCATAATATATGGTCAGTAGTAGTTCATATCCATGGAGTAAATGCAAACAATGCTAAGTACTCCTGGCACTTTTCTACATGTATTTCAACTTTTTCTGAAATGTTGAATAAGGAGCCACAGAAACTTATATTCAGAACAGTACAAGGATTCAACGGGAGTATTCACATATTTCTCACCTGTTTCATCAAACAGCGTGCTGGTAATGATGTGCGTTATGTATTTAATAAGCTTAGCAATTGATGTTTATGCATTTATTAAATACAAATTTTTTATTCTTATATGATAACATATATTACAGAAAACGGGGTCTTAATTGGAGGCGTTGTTGGTGCTGGTGTTGTACTGACCATCATCATCATCATTGTTGTGGTATTGTTATTAAGAAGGTATGAAAAAGCTACATTTGTCATAATTATTTACATTAAACATATAATAAGGAAAGATAGTAGCCCTCATCAAATTTATAAATTTTTGTAATATAATGATGCTGTCCGATAGTCATTTAGCTGTCTGGGGTATTTAAGCATCTTCACACATATATATGTTCTCATTATTATTTCCAGCTATATGATTGTTAAAGCTATTTCGAAGTTGTGGGGTTCAATTTTTAAGGTACAGACATTTGCAATATTCTTCTGTTTATATTGAATGAAGTCTGTATTTAGAATATAGTATCACAAAAACTTCTTAGGTACGATTTTAAAATGGAACCAAATACTTGAAATAGCATTGCTAATGACACATGTAAAATACACTTTAAAATGAACAAGCATCGTCTGATATGATGTCCTGATGTGAAGACATGATGATACCTTGGGAAATGATATAAACAACTTTGTTCTATAATATCGAGATTCATTAATTGAATGAAATTCAAAATATTATTAAATTAAAAATGTTATTAAAGTATATTTTATTTAAATATTTATCCTGTTAATTTAATTAAAAGGTTTCACTATTTTTATTTTTTAAAACGCAGTATGAACCGGAAATCACCCTTGCAAACGTTTGTAGAATCAATCATATTTCCGAATTTGACCGATTACTTCAATTTGAAATCGTGCTTAATATCCTGTTTTAACAACATTGTGCGCCTGGTATTCTTTAAATGCATATGAATTTGTTTTGCATGCTACTTGGTTCTTTAGAAATCTTTCCAGTCATTTATTTTATTGGATATTTGTTCTCTTTTACTGTATACATTTGTTCATTATAACATCTATCTTCCAAATGTACTTGCAAATATATTTTAGTACTTGTAAGACAATTGTCCGAACAGTTTTCAGAAGAAGGTTGTTTTATTTCCAGGTCAAAACAAAACCGGAAGAGGAACTTGAATCCACAAGGCGCTGTCAACCACGATAATGTGTTGAAAGCTAAAATTCACGTGAATAATGACGATGATGACGTAAATGGAGAAGTTACATATTCTAATAAACATACATCGATTCAAATACAACACTTGGAGAGAGAATCAATAACATATGCAACCCCATCTAATGTTGAAGGATATAATGAGATCATACGAGACAAGAATAGTGGCATTATAACCAGTGGGGAACAGATGATGACTGTTCTGTATAGTAAGGTACAAAAAAGACCAACTGCAGGACAGAACTTACATAATATGAATCAAAGTACGGTTGCTGATGACGAGTATGACAAAATCAACTTCGACAAATCCTATACCCAAAAAGCTGAACATCTTGGAGACGTTTACGATCAAACCAATGTTAACTGTGAGCACCGAGAAGAGTATTTTGAAAATGTTTATAATAAAGCGGAATTCTACCATAAGCGTCAAAACATAGATGCTGGGGACGTTTATGACAAAGCTAACTTCCATGGCGGACAGCAAGACAAGCGTAGCGAAAATGCGCATAGCGATGACAAAAATGCGTCCCTTGACCAGATTAGCGAAAATATCTATGACAAAGCAGATTGTCATCGTAGGCTGCAAGATGAGAGTAGCGGATATCTATAAAATAAAATCACACTTCAACCGTGATAATCGAGTAGAGAACACTGGAAATAAGAATGATCAAGCCTTATGATATCAGTCAGCATAGGGTGTACAGGTTTCTGCCACAGTCACGTCTAAAAATATATTGATGGATTTTATATGTATATGCTAACGTACCAACCTCGTGGAAGCAGAAACTTGATTGACGTCAATGTGACATATTTTCTCCCAAATCAGAATAAAACATGTCGTTGGAAGTTTGGGTCTTGCAGAAAGAATTGTTATTTAGGACCATTACATTGTGCAAAAATATTTTTTCCTCCAGTGAATTTAAGGTATTCTCTTGCAATATTTGGTTGCAGAAATATTTATATCTCCTGCCGTAATATATTCCTAAATCACTAACATCAAATGATTTGTTGTAGCTTAAAATTAACCCTGAACGTAATTCGTATTGAAATACTAGTTGTAACTCGTTGTTTATATTTCTCATTATTTACTTCATTCTTGTTTCTCATTCCACTGTTTCATTTAATAGATTGATATAAATCTACTTTAGACATCCACATTTGTGAGAGAAAGAGCGCGAGAGACAACATCCCAGTGTTATAAGAAAGACTGAAAACAAGAAGCAAATGAATCCTTTGGATTCCATCTTGCGTAACCTATTGTTATTCCGCTTCTGTATTTTTAACGATATATTCATATTCTCTTTTATATTCAAAATTAAACGCAATGTATATCCGCATGTATAATGTTAATAATACATCGTCGATAATAGTTGTATTTCCTTATTTTTTATAATTCGTTTTTGGCGGTTGTGTGCTCGCCAGTATTTGGGCATGTCCCTGCATGCATGTTTATAACCTATTATGTATCAACGGTATAATAATGCATATTTAACCACACCTGAAGTGTTGCTGACTTTCCTCTTTAATTGTTCATCTAACTATAATATAAAGCTGATGTACGTCTTTTCAAGGTTTGGTTCTACGTTTACATGCGTACATACAGACACTATTACAAAGTCAACATGAAATTAAATGTCATATAACCTGGTTTACTTGAAGTAGAAGGTTTTGGGAATTACAACTAAAGTTCCAAGTATAGAAATGCTATGGTTCAGATGTGCATAACAGACTATATATATACATTCCAAACCATTATAAATACAAAGTAGAATACAACTGCAATAATATGGAACAATGTTCTTAACATCGAAATCTATAAATCTGTTTCCTGATTATATCTATGAAACACCGAATATATGGTAACTTAATAGATAAATCGTCTGCATTACAAAATTGTATACGTTTTATGTCTGATTTGGACTTTTAACATCGCTTTAACAATTTTGCCGTCAGATCACTACGATGTCTGCAGAGAGACATATTCTAGTGATGTTAAGCACTGGTGCTGCATGCCTCAGAAACCTAGCATGATGTCCCATCCAGTCACATAATCCTGACATCAGATTAACCATTCCTAACACTAACCTCCTAATACTGCGCGCCAAGTGGCGAGGCATCTGTTGTTTCCATTTGTATTATTCGTTTTGTTATGACTCAGATGGGGATAGAACCCGCGATTTATAGCATAAGAGAGGGATGGTCTAACCACTGGGCCACCGGAGTGGTTTCATTTACAATGAAAGGAAAATAATTAAGTAAATTAAGTAATTCTGAGTATTAAATGAAATAATAACGGTAAGTATGGCATTCAGGTGATGGTATGGCACACTGAGTCATATATTTGTATTGACGTTTTTAACTGATTTTTAGTTATTCAATCCATTCTGGAGATTACTTTGATATAATATACAAATCCATTCCCTGTTTACACTGTGAATTTATAAAACAGAGCTGCATATGTTGATCAAGTGCCTCAGGAGCTATATTGCTTCTCCTTTTTTTGCATTCTGTATCACTAATTATATCCGTCATACAATTAAATAAACATATTTATGTCTGAACAAATATAATCATAAAGAACGTTTTGACAAATTATTCCATGTACAGATCATGCTTTTGCATTGGATGATTAAACATTAAACTAACGTCTCTGACGTTTAGAACGTTTGTTGCTCTTTCTTTACACAGTATAAACGATCGCTGTCATTATTGTACAAAGTTAATATGCAATGCAATTTGATAGAGAAAACGATTAGTAAATAGGCATAATTGTCTTTTCTTTTCGGGGTAATTATGACGGTGATAAAAGTACATCAGCGAACGAGTTAAATGGAGCATAGGTGTCAAATATAATCCGTTTTTTGTGCGAAAACTCTTATTCAATGACCAAAAAGTAAAGGTATGTTGGAGTGCAACTGGAACACACATAGCAAACTGTCTGCAGAACACAAACAGTTTAGTACATTTGCGGACAAGTCAAAAACTCTTGAATGTCGATTCAATGAATGCAGAGCTTACGATGAAGGAGGACTGGTCAAAGAATGAAAATAATTATGAATAGATTTTAAAAAAGAATAGAGTGATTTGTGGGGAAGCCTGCAGCTGTAGAACAATTGCAGTTACTAATATCTAAATTTTAACTACTAGATAATAAATGCAAATCGATATGAGTACCAATCAACGTTGACCGTGGAAAGGGATCAAGACACTTACACCTGTCTGTTGATTTCCCAGAAATATGATACTACGTTTTACCTATTTTAATACATTGATTTGGAACACTTGGAACTGTTTAAGCAGTATATTGCTCATGTGTCCTTTAATCTATATGATAATACGACTTCTTTTATTTACAGGTTAATGTATGTGCCACTCTCCTAGTTCATTTTGGTACTATGAAAGTTTTCGATGCGACTGCGCAGTTGTTGTAATTAGTGATTAATTTAAAATAACGTTATATCAGAACCTTAAGGTTAGTTTTAGGTAGACATGCTTGCAAATGTATATAGTGTAACAAAAATGCTGGATTGTATTGGCTAAACTCAAACATAACAAAACTAAGGCGGCTAATCAAAGTAATACGTCAGTAACATGTACATGTACATTATCGAGGTCAGATGTGGAGCAAATATCAATGAATGTCAGAAGATTTCCATTTATTGAGGCCATTCTAGCACGAATTCGGCAATGGTTCCCATGCTTGAAAAACTAACTACATTAGAAGCCATCGGCAGAATATATATGCTGACTCTGGGAAAGGTGGCGGGACCTCTAAGGAATGCATATCATATTAACGAAAATATGAAAGGTCTGCTTCTAACAACAATCTTGAGAGCAGAATAGGTGTTTGGTTGTGAATTCGCCATTAGCAAATTTTGATTATCTCACTATGAATATATCCGTCAATTATATCCTAGAATTCCTTCATGGTGGATTAACTTACATCAATGGTTCCCCGCGCATGGAAACCGTCATCTTTACCGATTCGACAGCAGTACCTCGAACTCACGAGGTCACATACTTGATAATTGTCGGTTTCTTGAACATGTTGGCTGGTATGGACTAGGGCTGTAACATGAAGTTGTTGATTATTTAAACAGATTCTAAATGATCTCGAGTCGTCGCTTCTGGACGAAGTTGTCTACTGTTCTTTGCTCTTTTATTGAACGCAATCCGAATAAAGTGCAAAATACCTGGATATGTTGTTGTCGTAGTGTAGGTATTCGCGAGACGTTTGACCAAGAATGTCATTGTCTTTTTTTTTTGCATTGTGACTAAGAGTCGACACTTCAAATAAATACGAAATGTTCATTATCATTTACGGTTGCGCACGCCTAATGTCCCGAAGAAGACTGGATTATTTAACCAGGTTCGCAACCAAAGCAAATTCAACAGACTTGAGAAACCAGGTGTTTAGTCGCCTCAAATAAGATGTGATTTTTCAAGGTCGAACTTGAAACTGGACATATTAACGCTGTTCTTCAGCGGCCTGGAGTAGCCGATGCACAATAGGACATTAAGAAGGGCAGAAAGAAAACAGGTAATTGATTTGCATGTTTTATCATGATGTAAATCGTTCTTTGCTGTGAATATTCGTCCAGTTTATATGTATCATATTTCCGCAAGTTCAACGTAATATCAATCTTCGTTTTGTCTACAATGGAAATGCTCAGATCAAACTCTACATAGCTTTACCGTCCCATTTTGGGATTAAATGTGCGGACGCTTTTATTACATGGACCTATGTGAATGGTCAAAACGCAAGTGCTTCTAATGCATGCTACAATTACAATCAAGTTTAAAACGTCATAGGTTTCCATAAAGGGTAAGTCAGTCTCAAACCGCCAGTATCGATCTATTCTTATTGATTGCTACTATTATCTTAAGAAGGACCATGTGATTACATCAAATTTAGATTTACATCTAGCAATGCATTTTTATGGGTGCTCACATTTAAAGTTATCAAATGCAGCAGAAAAATGCAGGCGTAAGTAGCATAGGTGTACTTTTCATGATAGTTTTAGCAATTACTGTTCTAATTTACATTTAATATGGCTTCACTGACACAGGTGCTTGCATGGTATTAAGGCTTATACGTGCATATATTTCACTCATCCCAGCACCAGTAAAATGTGAGTGTTGCTGTATTGCCCTACGTTTCTTCCTAAAACGCTGTTAAAATTGTTATGTAAATAGACCAACTATGGAAGATATAAGAGTAAAAAAAAAATTATTTTGTTCGTAGAATAGAACTTTATATTGGTGTCAATTGTCAACCTGTACAACGAGAGGACTACATACTTAATCTTAATTTCATGAAGAGAATAGGACATCACTAATTTGGTGTCATGCATTTCTACCAGAAATAACTCTTAGTGTATTTATATAATGTCAGAATATTACTTCAAGAGTAGCTTATACATTCAATGGTATAATTGTTAAATCTTATCTGCCTGTTTTGGTCTCGTATATTTTTAGAATTCTTGTTGCACATAAGTACACTTTTATGCACAACCTAGACATTTGAAAAACTTAGATCATTTCCCAGTGAAAGTAGCTAAATTTAATCATTGTGCACAACTATTGTTATTCACTTCTTATGGTAATTTTCTGTTTGCCAACCGTCAAGGTTCGTTTCTGTGTTTTATTAGACATGTTCTCTTCCAGTTATAAATCAGACAGCTCATAATACAATTCCTAGATGATTTACTAACGTATTTCATTTCGTTCTTACTTTGAAAACGAAACCTGAAACATGATATAAATTATATCGTATATTACATGTACACATATCCATGAAAGTACATACAAAAATACTTTCATTACATTATATAGTTACTTTTAAAACTACCCAAATGAATCATTAATATGAAATATAATCAGCCTGAATAATTACATTTAATATGCATTTGTATTGTGCTTTTATTACATGTAATCTTTTTTCGGGCCATGTTTTTAGCATTTGGACCAGGTGCTCGCGACTTTTATCACCAAACAACATTACTATTTCTTGTAGTTGAACGTAAAGTCATACTTTTTGTTTAAAAAATAATCTTTTGTTTCTACCTTTCCTTTCAAAAACTTTCTTCCAAATTTTTGACCAAGTTGTTGATAGCACCTCTTGTTGCTGTTATAAAAGGTCATCACCTTGTCCATACGAATTGCTATTTTAATATGGGTTCAAAGTGATTGCCGTTCTACATACTAGTTATAAATGGTATAGTTTATTAAGATCCTCTTAAAATATAGAAAACGTTTTTCATTCAGGAATTTCTGATGTAACGTCCGTCGGCACTTGCGCAAACCATAGTTACGAGTAGATCTCAGGTTGCTAAATCGCACAATGTAAAACAATATCAAAGGTTTTATTAAATTGCATGAAAGTAAGGTCTTTTACTTAACACCCATGTTAGGCAATCGTTTCATTGACCGATAATGCTCAGCTCAAAGATAATAGCAGCTACAGTTACTAGTGATGTAATAAACAAACCATGTAATACTACAACATTTGCAACGTTAGTACCGACCCAATTTTGGATCTTGTTGATATTTTGTTGTAGTTGTCTTTGAATAGTATCCATGTGCTTTAATTGATAACACATTAAAGTTATCATCAACGTATCATGAGCAATACACACTGGGAGCTAAACACTTGGTGATCCTATTGATTTATTAAAAAGCGTCACAGATAAAACACTGTCCTGTGTCACATATATCTCTAGTTCGTGCATATCTAAGAGGGTAGAGTCCACTCGTACTTTAAATTCTCTGTCTGAGAGAACATTTGAAATGAAAGAGCGCAGGCGGCCTTTTAGACCCAGATCGTGCAGATAATTTAGTATCTCGTACTTCCATAGTGTGTCATAGCCCTTTTCTGAATCAAAGAAAACTACTACTAATTATTCCTTCTTGATAAATGCATAGCGAATACATGTTTCCAGTCTAACCAGGTGATTGTTGGTACTGCGACCAGAATGGAATCCACTTTGGAAAGGAAATATTAAATTGTTACTTTCCAAGTACATTACAAGCCGAGAAATAATCATTCGTTCCATTGTTTTGCAAACACAGCATGTCATTTCAGCTAGCCGATAGCTGTTAGAATCTTCGATATCTTTACATAGTTTGGGAATTGGTATTATTGTTGCTTCGTTCCAAATATTAGGTACATTACCAGCAATCCAAAATCAATCAAAAATGATTTTCAGTTTCAGAAGAGGTGTTAGTGGTGGTTCTGGGAGGTGTTTCAAGAATTGGTAATGTACTTCATCAGGCCCAGCGGATGTATGGACCTTGCATATGGCCTCCCTAAGCACCAATAGTAAAAACATTTGGTTATAATTTTCTGAGTTGTTGGATGTGAATTTTAAACGTCACTTTTGTTTTTGATTTTTTTAATCTTCTATATAAAAAAACAAAGTATACAGGCAGTGTGACAAAAGATTTAATGGAATATAGTTTGAAGTTAGCTCCAAGACGAACGTAGCAGAAATGTGTCTTCAGCAGGTAACTTTCACCAGCAGCTCTAAGACGAGCGTAGCAAAAATGGGTATGGTAAAAGAACCATTCACCATCCGTTCCTAAACGAGACTAGCTGAAAGGTGTATGTCAAAGGTAAGTTTCATCATAAGACGTAATTAGTATGCTAGATGAAGAAAATATCAAACAAATCCTGCCTAAAGGTTTATGTCATTGCAAAGTTAATACCCAATTTCCCATTGGTCGATGCATTGATGCTTTGCTTGCTTTGTACCAAAGATACATTAGCATAGTATCAGCCACTATGTATATGATAACGCTTATGTTAACAATAATAATAATGATTATGATTATTCCTGTCGTGCTCTGTCTCTAGCTGTCTTATTCACGCTAACATGCGATTGAGTTCGCTAACACACACACACACACACACACATATATATATATTCAGTGTGAAATAAATAATTAATCGCTTGCGTCAATCTTGTTAACTGATGATACGCACCTTGTTTTGACAATATATTACGTTTGATATTACAATATTTAAGTAGTCCTTTCATATATTATACGATATGTGTTACTTTCATTTAACTTGTTTATATCTGTATTTGTTCTTTCATTTTTGTTTAGTTTCGATGTGCAAATCGAGAATTGGATCGAGACATATACTGATTGCAATTTCAATCAAATTATTATATGAAACTTATATTGTTCTTCATGCTGTGAATTTCAATACAAAAGCCTATAATCGCTTGACGTGGAATGCGATATGACAAATGTTGGGCTGCTACTCAAAGAGCCGTTTCTTAAAGATTATTTAAACCCAAAAAAGAGGTTTTCAATCTGGACATGCCCAAAAAGTGTTATATAATGCAACAGACAGTTATAAAGTCGATTGTAGACAATCAAATATTCATAAAGTGTCCTGGAACTATTTGGAATAAATGGATATTTAAAAGAAGGAACGCACTCTAAAACCAGTTAATGAAAACAGGAATAAGTCATATTGATCAAACATTTCAGGAAATAAATATAGAGCACAATGCTGAAATAGAAACGAAACGTTGAATCAACGCTGTGAATATCAAAGTGGGTAAGACAAATTAAGTTAACATCATGTAAATGTGATATGTAGGAATACTTTACAAAGTGCCAAAGAATTTAAAACTTTGGAATAATACTAGATTTTATGCACGTACTAAATCGATATAATTGCTAGTTAGACCCAACGAATGTAGTATTTAAAATAACCATCATGGACAAGCATGTCGATAATAACCGAGATTTATGCAAAGACAACGACTTAGATAAGCCTCTCAGATCAGACAAATATGCAAATTAGTATTTAATGCATTTCATTCGCGTAACAGTAGCAAATAACCTTGCGATAACCGGGCGTTTGGAGACATTTTCAATTGTAACAAAGACATTGTAGTAAGGTATTTAACACCTCTTTTTTAACTATAGTTTATGCAATGATGTATTTCCTATAGATACCAAAATAATTTAAAAATAACAAGTTTGAGGAAATTCAATTCATATAATGCTTTTATAACATGTAATAT